>JAZBGX010000341.1:19294-35202 GCA_037414775.1 Zonitis immaculata
TAATTGGGGCATTTACTATATTCGAAAAAAACAAAAAAAAAAACAAATTGACGATAATAATAATAATAATGAACGAAAAGAGACAAATTTCTTTTATAATTTATTTATTTATTTGTAATAATTATTATAGTAAGAAACAATTGAATTCCAATATGGAGGTTCGAATTTTGAGACATAAAATCGGCGTGCCAAAAATAACGTCAACGCCTCTCAAATATTAGAAAGTTTCAATATTATTCGAATCATTTAGAATTTAATGAAAATTCAAATTGAATTGCCCAAATTATTTTGATTAATTAATAAAAACAAAAGCAAAAACATTTATCTGATAACAACGAATTATTTCCCTTTGTTGTAGTCTAATTGTAAGATGAAACTCCAATTTTTTCGTATAATTATTTGATTTGTAGCAATTTTGGGCAATTTTCCTTTGGACGGTAGGTAGTTGTGGAAATAAAAAAAATAAACTTCCCGAAAAATAATGTTGCACTACAGATAGTAGTGATAATTATTATAAATAATATACAAAAATTATATATATATATAGTATTTATAAATAGTGAAATATACATATCTAGGATTTGTAGATATATTTTAGCATATCTAGTAATTCTGTAGATGAAAATGAAGATTACAGAAAGTATGTAAATAGTCATTGTTTCACGGCACTTGAGATCTTTCTAGAAGGTCTGTTTAACTGAAAGTGCCTATTATTAATTTGTTATTTTTACCCGATGTGATATAAATAAATTAAAAAATTATATATATTCCAAAAAAAATAATAATAACAACAACAACAAATCTTTAATACAAAAAAGTCTTACAATTATTGTTTGTTTTGAAGAAGAAAAAAAATTGTGCCATTTACTGAAAAATTGTCGCCTATTATAGATAGTCGCAACAAATTTCTTCTAAATACGATGAGCTTTTTACAATTAAAATCAACAGTTTTATATATTTTTCATGGCTCGTACAAAAATTTTAATCAAACAAAGGCGACAACAATTCTATACTTACAGTTATTCGTTTGCTTTTTGTTTCTTTCTCATTCAATCGATGGTATTAGAAAATTGCGATAAATGTATATTCTTCGCTATTACTCTATAAAACTAAAAATATAAAAAAAAACTTCGAGAAAAGTCTAGCTTTTCTAGATTTTAGACAATTTATATTACTTAATCTAACAAGAAGACAAACCTCCATCTCTGTACGAGTACCTATGCCATTTAAATGTCGGCTTTTAAATTATATAATAAAGAAAATAACCGTTTTTCTTTTTTAAATAAGCCCAAAACAATTTCCTATTTTTTTAATAGAGGACTTATACATCGATTAATAATGTATAGGGCCCCCGTTGATAACAAAAAAAAAAAATAATAATAAATGAGGCGCACATTAGTTTGGCTCAAATTACTCCTCTTCTAATTTGTTT
This sequence comes from Zonitis immaculata, assembly GCA_037414775.1. NCBI lineage: Eukaryota > Metazoa > Arthropoda > Insecta > Coleoptera > Meloidae > Zonitis > Zonitis immaculata. The sequence continues at coordinate 20,727 of JAZBGX010000341.1, forward strand.
TTAAAACTGAAACAACTGAAGCTTTATCCGTTGTTGACTATAAAATTGAAATAATAATAATAATAACTAAATTAATAAATAATAATTCTTAAAATCGTTAGATTAACGAATATAATAGCAACAAGAAAGTTCTTTAAAACAAAAAATAACGTGTATAAACACGCAAATAGTCCAGTAGTTATATAGGCGTATTGTATTTGAAGAATTTCTGCTTATAAATATTGTTAACCCTCTTACTAAAAATTAAAACAAAAAAAAAGAGAAATAAATATTAACATATATTATTATTATTATTAAATTAAATCAAATTAATTGAAATTAAACACAAATCTTCTAGAAATTTAGTATAATTATTGTTAGAAAAAAACTCTATACTCGAAATATTGTTATAAAATTAATATATTGTGGATCTATATAATTATCTTGTTGAACCCTATTAAAATTTATATTATCAACTGTTTTTGTTTTTTTTGTTTTTAATTTACTTGTATTTTATGTAAATATTTCTGTTTATTGTTAAATAAATAAATAAATTCTATAAATTATATATTTAGCGCAAAAATCGTTGCAAATCATTTCATAATTTTCGTTTTTGTTACCAAAAAAAAAGAGCAATTATTCGAAATATATTTATAAATTGTGATTATTCGTGTTTAATTCATTTTAAACATGCATCTTTATTAAATATATATGTATATACACATATAGATACATAATATCCCAACAATTCTGCTTGGTTTAATTGTATTTTAGTAAAATTAAATGAGCACCTAATTATTGGTTGTTCCAAAAATAGATTGGATAAATCGGAAGGGTGGATTTGTGGGGATATACGTATAAATATTATGTACCGATATATATTTAATATAAAGAAATTGAGTGATTAATTTATAATTAGTGTAAACATTTTCGAATCGATGCCATCAATTAGTAAATACCTGTTCCACTTGTAATAATTATTTATCAAATATATATAGTTGGAAATGTGTGAGAGAAAAACTAATTAAAAAATGTTTTGTAGGTCTTTAATTATAATCATCACTGAAAATAATCGAGAGAATTTAAAAAAAAATAATAATTTTGCTTTTACCTTGAAAATTATCCATTTAGAATTTTTACTCTACTGTTGACAACTTCTATTATTTAATTAATTCAATTCGAGTAAATAAATAAATAACGAGAAATGTCCCAACACAATTGTTTTATAGCACAATTAGAGTCAACAATAAAAAAAATAAACTAATTAAAATCGAATTAATAATAATTATAAATACAGCCCAAGTGGTAAAGATTGTTAATGGTGTAATTTATAGTAGATTGTTATTGCTAGAAGAATTTTTATTATAATTAATTTACTAATGTAATTATGAACTAAAAATTATTTGAAAATGAAAACATAAACCATTTCTATGGTGTGTTATTTTTTTGCCGACAATATAAACCATGTATATTGAACAATTTGTTTCTATTACCATTATTATTCCAATTAATTTACATTTAATTTCGAAAGAAAATCGATATATAGTCTCAAACCATACACAACCAATATCGAGTTCATCAACGGAATCGACAGGTAATTTTAAACCTTCAAAATAACAACAACAACAAGATTGGCTATTGAAATTGTATTTATTCGAAAAAAGCCACTACATCCCTTATAAATAATTCAATAAATAATCAAATTGGAATGAGGCAAAAAAAATTGTTAAAATTCATCATCGCGGGCATAAGTATCTTGTAAATTTTGAAATTTCTTAATCAATTCATCAATTGATAATTCACCATGTACAACATTATCTCTAGTACGTACATTCACAGTTTGATTATTACGTTCTTTTTCACCAACAACTAATATATAATTGAATTGTGCCAATTGTGCATTTCGTATTTTTTTATTCATTGTATCACCATGATCTGTATCAACTTCAGACATAAAACCAGATTGATATAATTCTTTTTGTACATCAATTGCATAATCATCGAAATTTGGTCCAACCGGTATTACCATAACTTGACGTGGTGATAACCAAAATGGCCATTTACCAGCATATGATTCTGTTAATATTGCTATCATACGTTCAACTGAACCAAGTATTGCACGATGAATAATAACTGGACGTTTTTTCTCACCACTTTCACTATTTATCAATACAAAATTTAAAAAAATAATAATAAAAAAATAAAAATAGATAATTTTTCTTTACCTAACATAAGATAAATTGAATCTGATCGGTAATTGGAAATCAAGTTGAATTGTAGCACATTGATGTGATCGTCTTAATGCATCCATAATTGTTATATCAATTTTCGGTCCATAAAATGCACCATCGCCCGGATTCAATTTCCATTCATAACCGGAATCATTTAAACCATCTTCTAATGATTTTTCAGCTTCATTCCACATATTTAAATCACCTAAATATTTTTCAGGACGTGTTGATAAAACCAAATTAAATGTAAAACCGAATACTGAATAAACATGTTTTAGAAATTCCAATGCTCCTTTAATTTCTTGTCGTATTTGTTCGGGTGCACAAAATATATGTGCATCGTCTTGTTGGAAACGACGTACACGTGTTAAACCAGTTAATGCACCACTTAATTCGTTACGATGTAATACACCGAAATCAGCTAAACGTAATGGCAACTCACGCCATGAACGGATACGATTATCGAAAATCAAACTGGAAAAACAACAAATAATAATCGTACTAATAGAAAAATAAAACAAACCTACCAATGACCAGGACAATTCATAGGTTTCAATGCAAATTTATCCTTTTCTACGTCAAAAGAGAACATGTTATCCTGAAAAAGAAAAGAAAAAAATAACTAACGAGAAAATTTTGATTGGATTATTATCGATTACTTACAGCATAATGCTGCCAATGTCCGGAAGTTTGCCATAATTTCGCATTATAAATATTAGGCGTCACAACTTCTTGGAAACCACGCTTTCTATATTCTTTTTTAATAAAATTAATTAAAGTATTGTAAATATGAGCACCACGTGGTTGGAAAAAGCACGAACCAGGTGACAATTCATGGAAAAAGAATAATTCTTGTTCCTATTGGAAAAAAATGTACAGTAACAACAACAACAAAAGAAATTAGTTAAAGTAAATGTACTTTTCCAAGTTTTCTATGATCCCGTTTGGCTGCTTCTTCTTGGAACTTCTCCCATTCCTTCAATTGTTTAGTATCTGGAAAACTAATACCATAAACACGTTGTAGAGTTTCAGCATCAGCTTTGCCTTCCCAATAAGTTGAAGAATTCTATTTTGAAAATTTCAATAATTAATAGAACTGGTAATAATAAGGTATCTATATTTTTTTAAAATTTCATTGAACCTTGGTAACTTTGAGAGCTTTAATTTTGCCAGTATGTCGTACATGCGGACCACGGCATAAATCAATTAATGGTCCACAACGATAAACTGTAGTAGTTGGTGTATTAACTTTTTCATTTAATATTCGTACTTTAAATGGATTATATTTGAACATTTCTAATAGATCTTCTTTTTTCATTTCTAAACGTTCAAATGGTTGTTTCTCTTTCACAATTTGTTTCATTAGATTTTCTAAACATGGGAAATCCGTCGTTGAAATCTTTTGAATATCAATTAAACAAAAATTCATTATCTAACATCATTGTTACTATTTTAATAATAATTACCCCTTTTTCTTCCAAAAACATATCGTAATAGAAGCCAGATTCTATTGGTGGACCATAACAAAGACAACCACCATAAACACGTTCTAATGCTTCACCTAAAATATGTGCAGTCGAATGCCAAAATACTGATTGAGCTTCAGTATCATTAAATTTTAACAATTCTAATTCACAATCATCTTCTAACGGTCGATCTAAATCCCATAAAACGCCATTAACCTTTGATATGACTGCATTATCAGCTAAGCCTTGACTATAAAATAACAGAAAGAACGGTTCATTTTTATTCAAAATACTATTTTTTATAAATATAATGACCTTATGCCTTTTGCAACGTCATAAGCTGTAGTCTTCCAGGCAATAGCTTCAACACTCTTACCGTCTGGTAGAACAACTTTTATCGGTTTTTGTGCTTTATTAGCAATTTCATTATCATATTCAGCTTTCAATTTATCCCATAACTTCAAACGATCTTGTATGAACGATGGCCATGGTTTTAATTCAGTAACTGATGATTTATCATTCGATTGTTGTTTGGTTTTTTTCATTTTTGCCTACAATAATTATGAATCTATTAATATTTACACTATTTTATGAAGACAGTAATAAAATTATGATTTATTTCATTCAATAATCAATAAGATTGTAGCATCATCAAATTAAATTTACTAAGGAGGAAACCAGGTAGGGAAGGTGTACAAACCAATGTTGAATAGGTTTGACGGAATCCTGGCACTAATACTTTATGATGACTTATAATTTTCAACATTTTTTTTAAAGAAAATTGTTGGAAAATAAAGAAAATCTCATGCCTTTTCGTCTTTATTTAAATTCATTTCTTCAACACCACACACCACGTTGTCGGTCATTTTGACAATATTCTGACACATAAAATGCCACGAAAAGGATCTACATATGAAAACGAACTACTACTTACTAAAAGTGTATATTGTGTTGCATAGTCATCAACTCATGTTGCTGTCAAAAATTCGACTTAACCTAACTATTTGTAATTTTAAAAAAATAGTTTTTCAATATGAATTTATCCATTTTTAGACTCGGAAGTCTACCAGTATTTATAAGAAATGTGCAATTGAATAAAAATCGTAAATCTATTATTCGCTACAAATAATTCATTCTATAAATCGTTATATTTTAGGGTTTATGAGTATATTTGCTGATGATATAATTAGGCAAAATAAACTCTTCGAGGATGAACAGAACAGACAAAAAGAAGCAATTGGACGTATTGAGAAGATTGATATCGAATATCAAGGACCACCCGAAATAATAAAATTAGTTATGAATAAAGATATATCAACGCCATTTGATTGTGCTAAACGTATAATTTTCCTCTTTAATATTCACTATAATTTTGTTATTTTATTAAATATAATTTTCAGATTTAGGAGAATCTATAGTAAATCGTTCAGCGGTCGCTCTTCTAAATAACGATACATTATGGCATATGCATAAACCTTTACCTGATTCATGTAAATTACAATTTTTACATTACACAATACAACAACCATCAGCTGTTAACAAAGTTTTTTGGAGAAGTTGTAGTTTCTTATTAGGTGCACTTATAAATAATGCATTTAAAGATACAATTAATGTACAGTTACATAGTTTTCCAAGTCCGAATGTACGTTCTGGTAGTTTTGTTTACGACGTACAATTATCATTGGATAATTGGCAACCTACAACAAATGAATTAAAAGTTTTATCATTAGAAATGATAAAATTCTGTCAAGAGAATCATCCAATTTTATGTTTAGATGTTTCTAGTGATTTTGCTTTAGAATTATTTAAAAATAATGTACATAAAACTAAACAAATACCAGATATAGCACAACAAAATAATGGAAAAATTACACTATTCAAAGCTGGTCAACATATTGATATATCACGTGGACCGATGATTTCAAATACTGGCCAATTAGGACGGATAACTGTAGCAAATGTTATCAAATTAAATACGGATATACCTGGTGGTTCAATTTATCGTTTCCAAGGTGTTGCGTTACCGAAACCGATAATTTTGAATCACTTTGCTTATAGTTTGATTGAAGAAAGGGCAAGAACTTTGGTAATTATTGCGATATTTTATAAAATAGGGTTTTTTAATGTGATTTTGTTTGTTTATTTATAGAATCCAGCTCGAATACCAGGCTCTCAAGATGGGTTCGATGAAGATCCTAATTTCGTATCTCAAGTCAGCGTTTAATTTTTATTTAGAGTTTATTAATAAACAATTTTCCATACAGAAGGTTGAATACAATCATTATCATCAGTTTTGCAAAAACTATTGAAAGTTGTATGAGTTGGGAATCCTAAAATTTCACGTTCTTCTTGTATACGAAACGAAAACGTACTTTCATTGGTGCCAATAAAATATCTAGCATACGAACAAATGATTTGTTCAATTATAGCAATACCACCATCTTTATACTTTTTCTCTATATTACTAGTAGGTTTATATTTAAAAATTTTGTATTCTTCACCTAATTCTTCCAAAATTTCGTCAAATTCTAAAAGTTTAATCGATATTTATTTATTAATTATATTATTTGTTAGAATTTACCACGTGTGTTAGTATCAGTTGCTATAAATACTGTATCTAATTTTAATTCTTCCAAAATTCGTCTGATTTGTTTTGTTATTTTCTTGATTGTTGGCAATTCTTGAGATCGACCATGTAGGAAATCGCGACGTCGTAAATGTACAGCTAAATAAGGTCCACCTTTAGCACTCCTTTTCGGCTAAAATTTCATATCTTAATTTAATTTTCTAATTATATCAATGAAAACTACCTTTTCATCTCTCCAATCATCAACTAGAACGGTATTATCGAATTCGTCAGTTGAATTTAGAAATTCTTTTCGAAATTTATTTGCAATCTTACGTAATTGTTTATTGAATCGCATACTACGTCTAGCTTGCCAATATAATTTATTTCCAAACATTTCATGTAATGCTACTTCAGCATGATGTAACAAAATTGTCCTAAAATAAATGTTTTATCTGTTTCCAATAAAAATAATTTACAATATCAAGATACTTGGCTGTAGAGTTGTCGAATAGTTTTTGTAATTTCGTTGCTGGACCATGATAAGATAGACATTTTATATTGTTAGACGTGAAATTTTTATAATAAAAGAACGGTATGTGATATTTTCTTTGGCATTCATCGATCTTCATACGGTCTTGAAAATTACCAGTTTCAAACATGTCTTTGAAATGTTGCAATACGTAAACTTCATCGATATTAATTTTAGTATATTTTCGATCAATTTCTATAAAACAACAATATAATAAGAATTCATATTATAGATTTGTTAATACCATTGAAAAATTGGTGCATTTCTATAACTGGTGCAAATTTTTGTAAACTATCTAAATCGAAATAATACGACCATGGTATATATTCAGGTACATCACGGTATTGCCAATGTATTAATTGTGACCATGGTGGTAAAACTAATTTAAAACTATTCAAATTTTCTTTTTTCGAATGTTTTAATTTGTACGATAATATTGCAAATCGCATATAAACATCACGTCGTAAATTGAAGCCTTCAGATGGATTTATATCATAAAATAAGTATCTAAAAGTAATCAATAAAAAATTGATCGTTCTTTTACTTTTGGAAAAAATTCATGGATCTTCACCTGTTATTTACAATTTTATTTGTACATGTGTCGCTATAACAAAAGTCTCCATCACAACTAGTGCAATTTATGAACGAGATTACCAATATTAGAATTTCTAAATAATACATAATTACTAATTAATGAGTTACTGTATAAATTGAATTAACACCGGCAATAAATGAGGTTATGTACAAACAATATTCTTATTTTTTACAAACAAACTCACAACAAAGCTCTTAATACTATTATTTTCCTGATACTCAATTGAAAGTCAATATTTTTCAGTTCCATTTTGAAGAATTCAATTAAATAATTGGTAAAAATTGTACTGATGTGCATTGAGGTTATATTTACAATGTCAAATATCATGTTTTGTACCAAAAAAAGAGAGCAATTAGAATGGAAAATTTATTTCTGAATTTCACAATTACGTCTTCATATTACGTATTACATCAAGAATAAATGTTAATAAATGACAATAAAATGCTAAGATAAACTACAATTACATTGTAACGTAAGTTGGTGCTGTCATTACACCACAATTATTATCTTTGGCTGACATTAAAACATAACCATCATTACCCCAATAATTCGACCAACTATTCTTAATTAACCAATAATCTTGTCCATTCATTGTACCATATCCAACAGCTAATACAGCATGATCTAATTGTTCTAATTGATTACCACATTTCGGTTCATAATAAATACCATTTGAATAGAAACTAAATGTACGATGGCTGGCATCAATTGCAACACTTATTGGACCATGTTTATATAATGCAAATTTCAATGCATTTTCATCATTTGCTGTTACATTAACATAACCGGTAATTTTGGCTACTCTTGGTACCTTATCGGCATGACAATAACTATCCTGAAATATTTATAGATGTTTTGCAATATTGTTTTGAGCGATAAAATCGAAATACCTGTCCAAGATAAGGACCGTAATCTTCTTCAGTTGGAATACCTCCATGTTTCAACATCCATTGGTAAGAGCGGAAATCTTCACCACCATCACAACCATTATTACCGTATCTATTATGGAATAAATTTTAAAAAACATATCGAAAATAGATGAAAATAGCATCTATTACCCCCAAGAACAATCGATAAGGGCTTGTTGTGATAATCGTACAAGTTTACCACCATTTTTCAAAAAGTAGGCACCTTCAATAGCTCCAACAGTACCAAAACTCCAACAAGATCCACAAACGGATTGATCTAAGAAAATTATTTATAATTAATAAATAATTGATAATCAATTTATAATAAATATCACCTTTTACTGGCGATACTGCCCCATAGATCCTCCAATCAAATTGGTCTGGTAAACTCGCTTTAATGATATTTTTATAGGGGAAAGGAGCACCACCATTATACTTTTCCGTATAAATTTTACCACGTAATGCTTTCAATTCAAGTGGACTCTTATCAGCTAAATGATTAACACTCAATGTATATCCTGAAAAAAATTAAATGTGTCGATAAGTTAAAAAAAAACCACGGATGTAATCTGATTGTGAGATAAAAATACCTAAACTTTTCCTATTAGCCGAATGTATAAATCTCAAGTTCTGTCTGAAAATTTCTTTACGTTGTATATGTTCAGTTTCGTTATTATACTTCTTTGAATGTTTTCTCATATATTTATCAAATTCAAAATCTAAATGTTTATTTTGTTCTGGACGTATAAATTCAGCCATTGGATTGAATGTATAAATATGTTTATCACCAGGACCTGGGAATCCACTGCATGTCATATCTAAAAACACAATTGAAAATTTACGAAATTTAAGACAAGGAACAAACAAACAAACCCGATTGGACTTGGAAAATATCATTAGGTATAGCATCAACATCGAACGAATCATATTCTAAATAATAATGATCATAATGGCTGCCTAATAACGAATTGAAGCCTCGCATTTCATATCGAACAGGTACAGCGATTTGCTGATTATCCGGACTAGTTTTATATTGGACCCATAAAGTATATTTATTAACTTTTTGTCCAACAGTTTCACTAAGTATCCATTTATCAGTTACAATACCTTGGATAGTTTCTTCACCTTTAGAAATAAAAATATCGAATATAAATCGTTCTGGAAATTAATTATATATTTTGGTAAAAAATACCAGCACATTTGAATCCATCTAATACTGGTAGAACTGATTGTGGTTCGATTTTAAAATGTTCAGTACCATTAACTTGAAGACATGTTTTTACATTTGTTTTAGTTTCTGTAGTAATTGGTGCCAGTTTCAAGCTTGTACCATATGGGCCGGATGTTTGTAATTGATAAGTTTGTACCATATCGCCATAATAATCAATACGGGACCGTTTTCCAGGACCATCGTACCTATAGAGAAAATCATAAAAAATTGCATTATCTGAATCAAAATTGTTCAATAATTTTATCTGTTTTGCAATTTTAAGTACAAAACCACTTGAATTCTTTCTACAACATTTGTTCAAATACAAAATGATATTGATAAGACTTTCTGGGTTATCAGTGATTTGCAATTTTTCGTGTATAAATTATTTCAATTTTTTCTATTATGGATTAAAATTGATTTATTATTACCATACGTAAAAGGGCTCTTCAATTTCAGCATACGGAATATATAGAACACCTTTTGTTGTGTAAGTTGAACTCCATGTTGGTGGTTTATCAGTACTGCATTCTTGTCCTTTAACTGAAAACAAAACAAAAACAACAACAAACTAACCTTCAAATTTGTTTTCAATAAACTATTAGAACTTACCAAAGAATAAAATTAAATTTATAATAAAAATTTGCAGAAACAACATTATCATCATCTTCTTCGTGATTTCTCAAAACATTTGAATATTTCTGATAACTTTAGAGAGTATTTATAAACAATCTTCGACCTTGTATCAATTGATAAACAGAAGAAAAGCTTATTATATTGATTATATTTAATCTAACAATAACATTTATTAGTATATTGATATTGATAACATTATTTAATTGAATTGCTGATTGTGAATCTGGGATTCATTAATTAAAAGATTATTGAACTTTGAAATAATCAATTACGAATGATAAGAAATTGTTAAGAGCAGCAATTTAAAATGACCGCTCAAGATACGTAATGCCATCTCATGCAGCCGCTTGACGCTCGATTTGAACTAAAAATTAGTTCACATGGATACTATTTCAAATTCTCCGCCTTTTAAAAGCACAGTTCGGTATGGTTCGATACTGCGCAGTTTAACAAAGTGGATTCGACCAAGGTAAACGTTTCAAAATATTGAATAATTAGATTTTAAAGATTTAATAAGCAGATATCGGAAAATTAACTAATTATAGAAGATTGAGCTCATACAATTTTATAATTTCCCAATTTTGTTTGTTAAAGAAATCACAAGTTACATACATTTGTGGGTTATCGAAAATGATGATAGAATATGGAGAAGTGTAAGCATTACTAAAGCATTTTGAATATTAAATTCATTTATTAATCAATAAAAGAAAACCCTACACTGTTCTCAAAACAAAAAAAATAGCATAATGATTAATGATTTGAATGTCTCTTTTTTATATTTTAGAAATTGGAAATTCCAACACATTAATTTGAGATGTGAGTTAGCTACATAATAAGAACGTGTTATACAATTCAACATTATTCGAGAGATATCGCAAACAATCATTTTGTGACAACATAACGAATGAAATTTGTATTTGATGTTGGATTTTTGCGAAATCAACGCTATTTCAGCAATAATTATTTGGAAATTGTTGTTCGAAGTAAGAATAAGTGCAAGTGTAAATTAAGATTAATATTAAACATTGTTGAATATTAATTTCTCTTATATATTTGTAGAATCTGATTGTATAATTCTTCTATTAGAGATCACTTTTTTGGACTCGTATTTATGGAAAAATACTTTGCAATTGTAATTTTGGAGGAATGGAGAATACAAAATGTTAAATTTAAATGAGAATTAACTGCATAATAAGAACATTATTTGTGAGATATCGAGAGTAATCATTTTGTTACAATGTAACCAATGACTCTTGTCTATGATGTTGGATTTTTGCGAAATCAATGTTATTCCAACAATAATTATTTGGAAATTGTTGTTTGTTGTAATTATTTTGTCTGGAAAATAATTTCAAAATGTGTGAGTATGTGTCTGTTATTATCTTCAATAAGATTTTTTGAAATGGAATAAATTTTCACTATGTAGTTGTAGCTCTGGTTCTGCTCGTTTTGTATCGAGGGCGCCACTATAAATTATGCTGGATGTATTGTTGGCTGCATACCACCGCAAACCTAAAAAAATAATTTCCAACTTTTTTTCATTATATTTTGATCAAAATGATTGAATGTTACTTACAAATATTCAGTTTCACTTTGGTAATTAGTGCTTCATCTTGTTATAGAAATTGGCTTCAATATTTGAATGGAGGAATGAGAGTAAGAATCTGATAGAATTGGTATTTGTGTTTCAAAGAGAAAATGCAAATGTAAACTATTAATGGTGAACAATTTTGGATATTAATTTATCTTATATATTTATAGAATTTAGTTCTTCTATAAAGGATCACGTATTTGGATTTTATTTATGGTAAAATTGTTTTGTACTGGAAATAATTTTTTAAGAAATTACGCCTACACTGTCAACACAACAAAGGTGGTGTTAAATTAAGTAACAGATCAATAATTGATTTAAGCTATTTCAGTTGATGTTTTGTACAATTTGTGCGAATGAGTTTTGTAACTGATATTGAATTCATATGAACTATTTGAATGTATTCTTTTCATGTTCTAGAAATTGGAAATTTCAAAATGTTGAATTGACAATGAAATGAGAATTAATATATTATGAATGCATTGATCATCTGATACATTTTGACGAATGAGGTTTGTAATTGATGTTGAATTTTCTCGAATTATATGAATGTTTTTTTTTTTTTCATGTTCTATAAACTGAAGATTCCAATTCGTTGAATTGACAAAGAGTTAAGAGTTAACTGCCTAATAGAATGTAGTTTTATAGCGCTATTTTATTGATTTGATCAATTAATATGTATTTTAATATTATTTCTTTGTAGATGAATTGTTTAAAAGAGCAAAGCAGCTTTGAATATTCATGAGAAGTAAATAATAAGAATATGAATGATGGAAAACTGCAACATTTGGAGATGCTTTGGGTATTTAAACATTTAACAAATAAATGTGATCGGGTAAATTATAATAAATACTTTTTGAGTTGTTAACTGTATAATAATGTGTAGATCTTACATTATTCAAGAGATAGATACCAAGAATCATGATTTTGTTAGAATAAAACGAATGAAGTTTGTATTTGATGTTGCTCTTTAAGAAAACAGCGTTATTCCAACAATAAGTATCTGGTTGTTATTCTCGTGTTTGGAAAATAATTGTAAGATATGTAAGTATTTGTTTGTTATTATTTTCAATGAGATTTTGTGAAATAGAATGAAATTAATTGTTCCGAAGTGGTGTGCAACCATCAATACACCAACATGTCGCACTATATGCAACTAGTAATACACTAACATGTGCCATTGTATGTGACCAGTAATACACCAGCATTCAGCATCGTATACAACCAGTAATACATTATTATTATTATTATTATAAATATTATTGTGTAGATGGCGCTTCTATCGGTTAACCTAAATATTTTTAATTTCCATCAATTTTCCATTTTTGATCAAAATGTTTTACTGTTACTTACAAACAGTTAATATCACTTTAGTTATTCAATGAAATAATGTGGATTATCTTGTTACAGGAATTGACTCCAATATTTGAATCAATGGATATGAGTAGGAATTTGATAGAACTTGTATGTATCGATCTTTATTTCGATGTAAGAATAAGTGCAAGTGTAAATATTCATATTAAGCATTGTTGGATATTAATTGTTTTTATGTATTTGTAGAATCTGATTCTAAAGTTCTCCTATATTGGATCACTTATTTCGACATGTATTCATGGAAAAATACTTTGAAATTGCAATAAATGTGGAAGAATGGAGAATGCAAAATGTTAAATTCAAGTGCAAGTTAACTGCATAATAAGAACGTAAGAAATCAACATAATTTGAGAGAAGAATAATGATTTTGTTATGATACAGCCAATGAACTTTGTATTTGTTATTGAATTTTTGCAAAATCAACGTTATTCCAACAATAATTATTTGCAAATTGTTGCTTGTTGTTATTATTGTGTCTGCAAAATAATTTCAAAATATGTAAGTATGTGCTTGTTATTTATTATCTTCAATAAGATTTTTTGAAATAAAATACATTTTAACTGTGTACTCGAGGCTCTGGTTCTGCTCGTTTTGTATCGATGGCGCCACTATAGATTGTGCTGGATGTATTGTTGGCTACATACCGTCACAAAAAATTCAACAATTTTTGATTATATTTTAATCAAAATGTTTAAATGTTACTTACAAACATTCAGTTTCACTTTGATAACTAGTGCTTCATTTTGTTATAGGAATTGGATTCAATATTTGAATGGAGAGATGAAAGTAAGAATCTGATGGAATTGGTATTTGTGTTTCAAAATGAAAGTAAATGTACGTGTAAACCATTTACGTTAAACATTTTTGGATATAAATTTCTCTTCTATATTTATAGAATTCAATTCTTCTATAAAGGATCACGTATTTGAGCTTTATTTATGGTAAAATTGTTTTGTACTGGGAATAAATTTTTAAGAATTGACCGCTACGCTGTCGTCACAATAAAGGTGGTGTTTAATTAAATAACAGAACAATAACTGAATTAAGCTATTTTAGTTGACGTTTATTTAATAGAAATCGTGATGGATAGATCATTTTGTACGAATGGAGTTTGCAATTGATATTGAATTCATACGAATTAGTTGAATGTATTCTGTTCATGTTCTAGAAATTGGTAATTTCGAAATGTTGAATCGACAATGAAATGAGAATTAACTGTCTAATGAATAACAACGTGTAAATTTAACATTATTCAAGAGATACTAAAAATATTATGGATGCATTGATCATTTGATACATTTTGACAGATAAGGTTTGTTTATAATTGATGTTGAGTTTTCTCAAATTACCTAAATGTATTTTTTCATGTTCTAGAAAATGGAGATTCC
>JAZBGX010000342.1:0-15622 GCA_037414775.1 Zonitis immaculata
AGCTCTAGTCCCGAACAAAACGTATTCGTTAGATTGTGTGACCGAGTGACCCTCAGGGGCTAGACGCATGTATGAACAATCTGTATATTTGGGAACGTTTTCCGTGCTTATGCAACCCATTATACTTTACTTCGTCGAAGGAAAATCACCTATCATTCGTTTCAAGTCAAAAGTACATCGATGTTCACATTGGCAAATTTTGAGACGTATTCTAAGAATCTGATAGCTGCAATTGGTTTAAACAAAACAATAACTCTTGCTTATCGTCATCTTTTGCAAAACAAAAAACCCAAGTAAGATTGAGTAAACCACTAATTTCAAGTTTAGCCGCACTCCCCACCGCAAAAATAATTTATAAGCGTCGTTCATATTTTATTTTGTAAATATTTCTGTATATAATTAATAGTAAGCTACACTCTTTCCGCAATAGCTATCTTACCCCTTGACGATATGTACAAAAATCATACAATTTATTTCGTAATTATTATTGAATTTTTGCATTTTTTTATCGTCACTGTCACATAATTGAGACGCCAATTATTTGAGAGGGCAGACATAACGTAATAGCATAGAACATAGACCTAATAGTCTCTTTTCTCTGGTAATAGTTGCCAGAGTCTAGCCTAATGGGCGGCGTTCGAGAAAATGTGTCGATGTAAGCAAGTATGTACTTTTAAAATGAGACAAACTATAAGTACTTATTTTACAACTAATAGTTATTCAATAAATATCAATAATAGACTATAATTCATTAACCATCATTTACCAACAAACGATTCTTGATGTGATTGTACTAAAAAGAGGTCATGTTTCGAAAAATGAGGTGGTAACTAACATCTATTTTAAACCAACTTTTTTCCGAGTATAGGAATAACCATCAATCAATAAAGTTTAACCATCATTGACCATCAAATGACCATCGAACGTTTCCCATAGAAAAAAATGCAAAAACCCGATATGGGTGTGCTAAGTTTTACGGCCAGCTGAAAACTAGTGGAAATAAAGATTTAATATTAGGCAACCAATAATACATTAATATTGTAATTTCTTATTTTTAAAAATAATAAAAAGTAAAATTGCTCAATATTTTATTTGTTTATAAACAATAAATTGAGAAATATCCTCTACTATTCAATTCTAACATAATTCTCATTATTTTATCTTTAATCAGAGTTTGAATTAAATTATAAAAATTTCAATTAATTTTCTATTTGACTTGAATATTATTTAATTCAAGAGAAAGTGTTTCGGTTTTATAAAAGCCTAAAACTTCCCAAATCATCCATTCGAAAGCGTGCATCCTTATCGTTCGTTTGACAAAAATAGAAAAAAAAATTGCATAAAAACTGTTTGTATTGAGCAATTTGAAAAAGGAAAACAAGTATTTGCAATAAAATAGTCGATTTGTGCTCAGTCAAGTTCTAATAAGCATCTGTTAAAGATTGATTTATTATAATGAAGGTTTTTCTAATTTTTATTTCAATATTTGTTATCACAGGTACAGCCCAAAATGTAAGTTTTTTAAATAAAAATATATCTATAAAATTATTTGTTTTATTTTTCAATTATATGAAATTTAGATAAGTAAAAAGTGTGATATTCCACCGACAGCACCCAAAAAAATCGAACAAGTCATAAATCAGTGTCAAGATGAAATCAAACTTGCAATACTCTCAGGTATTTTTTTTTTTTACAATTAATTACAATAATTTCTATCTTTTTTTCATGATTCAATATTATGTAATTTTTGATATCCGTAATGTTGAAATCTTCACTTAAAAACTAGTTATCGACAACATTTTCACTTTAATTATTTAATGCTAATAATAATAATAATAAGAAATTTGACATAATTTTATGGAGCTCTCTACTACAATATTTTTATTATCGTTAGAATTACAATAATTTTAAAATTATCTTCTATTAATTTTAGAAGCCCTGGAAGCCTTGAATTTCGAACAACATAATAAAGGTCGTACAAAACGTGAAACATTTTCTGATGAAGAACGCCGAATTGCTGGGGTAATTTTTTTTTCCAATTTATAAAAATCTCCCGACCTGCTTTCTATACATATATTTGAGAGAAAAACAAAAAACTGGTACCCGTATTGCGATTTCGTTTCCTATCGCTTAAAATGTTAATTTTATTCAATAACCTTCATTCTCTCAAATTAATCTTTATTTTTATAATTTTTTTCCAGTGCCTTTTACAATGTGTCTACCGAAAAATGAAGGCTGTGAGTATTAAACATAATGATAATAATAATAATAAATCATCACACTTAATATTATTATTGTTGTTATATAATTAACCAATTTCTAAAGTAGTGATAGTGAAATTTTTTAAGAAAGTTAATTTATGGCTTTTTCTATATGATATAGAGAAAATTATTAATAATTTTTTTTATAAATTATACAGGTTAATGATAAAGGATTCCCAACTGTTGAAGGACTTGTTGCTTTATATACAGAAGGTGTAACACAAAAAGAATATGTTTTGGCAACATTACAATCGGTTAATATTTGTTTGGATCAAGCACAAAAGAAACACATTACTAAACCACAATCAATTGAAGGTACTAATTATATTAATAAATTTCAATAATTGAATTAATTAATTATATAACTAGGAAAATTTTTTCTAAGCAAATATCCAAAATAAGAAAAACTATTTCGGTATCAAACCTTAGAATAAAGAAAAATTGTTGATTAATCGATCAATTAACAAAGAATTTAGAAATATAATTATTTGTATAATGCTTAAATTTTTGTTTATAGAAAATGGTAAAACATGCGACATTGCCTATGATGTTTTTGATTGTGTCTCTGAAAAAATTGGCGAATATTGTGGACAAACACCTTAAATTACATTTAATAACAAACAATTAGGCCTTTAGGACTAGTCAAGTTAACATCAAATCTTTAACATTCAATATTTATTTTAGAATTCAGAAATAATTTCAAATAATTAGATGGAATAAATTATAATTTTCAATTATTACAAAACTATCCCTCCAACTATCCGTCTAACGAACAATCAAATTTCCATTAAATAATATGTTATGATTGCAGAATAATTAATTTAATATATTCACTCAATGATATTACTTAAATTTAGCAAATTTTGGTGGATGCGCCAGGATATCATATTATGAAAAATGCCAAAATAAGCTTTTTTTGATTTTTTTTTTTGAAATTTTATTTTTCAAGCACAAAAGTCAATAAAAAGGCACAATATATACTGATATAATAATTAATGGAACTATTTTCATAACTCCATTAATCAAGTAATCATTGAGTAATTCCTCAATTTCAAAGAATAATTCCAGCTAATTGTTATTTAATAATAGTACTCATATTTAATGACGATAAATTACAAAATTTTAAAATCAATTTGTAGTTTTGATATTTCAATTAATTATTGTAAAATTGTGGTGATGATGATTAATAAAAAGGAGAATTCTTTTTCTTGTTAATTACATATAGAACTAATATAATCCGTTTCAAGTTAAAGGTAAATCGCTGCTTACATTGACAGATTTTGTTTTTCTAAGAACCCGATCGCTGCAATTGGTTTAAATAAAACAATAACTCTTGCTTATCATCATTTGTTTACAAAACAAAAAAAAACCATTTAAAATCGAGTAAACCAATGATATTTAGTTTAGCTGCACTCCCTTCCAAAGAAAAAGGTTCCTAAGCGTCTTGTATATTGTATTTTCTAAATATTTCTGTATACAGAGTGACTCAAAAATGACGTTGCTGATCTTATAATTAACTCTGGTCTTAGTGGAGGAAATGGAAAACGCACTTAAGGACTCAAAGTGTGATATCTAGAGGCCATTTTGGCGGTAAAACGGTTTCTCTAGCTTTTCGGGAAATGTGAAAAATTAATATTATTTACAAGACATCAATTCAATTATCCATAATTATATATCTCATAAGGGTCCGAATGTAGTAAAAGTAAGAGAAAAACGTTCTTACTAGAGAATTTTCCAAAAGGCATATCAATAGAGTCAATAATTATGGCATTTCTCTGCATAAGGCGACCAATGAGTTTAAAATCCCATATAGTATTTTACGAACGAGATACTGCCGATCAGAAGAAACAAATTTACGTCAAGGACGAATTATGGCTTATCACCTAATAAATTCATATAACGAATTTTTTTTAATATCTTGTTACATATTCTTATTCTGGTTGACATTGCCCAGGTGGATCTCATTATGTTTATTTGATATATTCTTTGATTTCCCTTTTGATAGGATGAAGCTGATTAGTTATACCATAATGAGGATCGAAAGCTATATTAAATAGTGATCGTTGTAAAAAGTTATTGGAGTTTTATCTTGAGTGGCTTTAATTCCCCCGTGCTCCCCTATACCGTATATTTCTAAGCACTTAGATTTGCCGTGCAATTTTTTAGAATAAAATAAACTAAGAATTCATCTATCTTTTGCCTGTTTGAACGTGAAAATCGTGAAAATCAGGCAATACAACTACGTACTAAAAATCATTAATTATCATATTGAACTAATTTAATTGTGTTCTATTAAAAAATAATTTTTTTTATAATATGGAGAAAGTATTTTTTTGCTTTATTTGGTGTGCATCAAACAATCACAAACAATAAAAATCAACAAAATATTCGATCATTTGATATGAAAATGCAACAGTGAAATTGAAAAACTGAAATGGCAAGACTAAAAAACAAAAGACAATCTTTATTGACATGCAAAATTTAGGAAAATCAGCGGTAAGTATGTTTGCTTATGAAAAGGAAAGAAATTTCTTGATAATATATTTCGAACTATTACATTACATTTATTCTTCTTCTAGTTGTTAAAAACGTGTTACATGCCCACATCAACAAACTATTCGAATAGCGAAAGCGATAAAGAGATTGAGCCCTTATGAATTGGAAGGAGGTAATAGGCTACACTACTTCCGCAATAACTATCTTACCTCTTGATGACATGTACAAAATTTAAAGAATAATTTATTTGACCATTCTCTCAATAATAATTTTCTTGCAGTTTTGTTGTAAATATTTCTATGAATATTTGATATATCTTCTCACTCATCCCGCACCAGCTATCGTATCCCTTGATAACAGGTAGAAAAGTCAAAAAATAATAACCAATTTCCTAATGATTATTTTGTTTTTTGCACACAGCACAGACGCTATCACATAATTGATACGTCAATGATTCGAGTCCAAACTAGTAGAAGGCGTGTAAGAAAATTTGTCTATATAAGATGAACTTTATAACTCCACAATTATTTGTTTGTTAGAATGCCCGAATTATTATAGT
Source organism: Zonitis immaculata (assembly GCA_037414775.1). NCBI lineage: Eukaryota > Metazoa > Arthropoda > Insecta > Coleoptera > Meloidae > Zonitis > Zonitis immaculata. The sequence continues at coordinate 5,317 of JAZBGX010000342.1, forward strand.
ATTTCCTTAAATCAGTCTCAAAATAGTACATTAAAAAACAAGTTTCAAAAAATTTTTGAAAAAAATTGAACTTTTGAAATTAAAAGGAGTGCTTTAATATCCATTAAAGCACTCCTTTTATATTAAAGCACTCCTTTTTTATTGAAGCACTCCTTTTGTTACTTCAAGAACGCTATTATAGACGCAAAATAGAAAAATTAGTACATTCAAAGACAAGTTTCAAAAAATGACAATTCCTGCACTAGATCAAGCTTAAAAAACGAGCGCACAGCGCGAGTTTTTCAATGGTCGAGTGCAGGAATTGTCTTTTGAAACGAGTTTTTTATACTATTTTTTCTATTTTGCACCCTTTTTTGATAAAAATTGGCCCTTTGAAATTAAAAAGAGTACTTTAATATTCATCAAAGCACTCCTTTTTCATTAAAGCACAAATTTTGGTGGATTCGCCGGGTGAGTACACTGGGAAAGATACCAATGTGGCTATTTTCTGGATGATTCTTAAAATTTTATATTTCAATCACAAACATCAACAAAAAGAAAAACTGCAGTAATTGAGTAATTTCTCAGTTTCACGGAATAATTAGACCTAAATATTTATATGGGTTATATGAAAAGTCTTGTGACATGTAACAATGTGCCGCACTTAAAACGAATGTTGTTCACTATTCCACTGTCCAATACCCCTGTTACAGCGGAAAATATGCTACACAACTACCGAAACTGGTCGATGTAATCCACCAAAAACATGAAAAAGTTTAGCTTACACGATAATGTGCGTCCATATGTCACGAAAAAGAGCAGTCCGAAAATTTTAGAGCCGGGCTAAAAAGTTCTACCACATTCTGCCTATTCTCTGCACCTTTCTTCATCGGATTATAATCTATTTAGGAATCTAAAAAAACATCGTGTGAATAAAAAATTCGATAATCGGTATGAGCTCAAGGAGATTCAGTTTTGATTATTCAAATTACTATAAAGCCTATTAAGGAATTGAAATAATATATTGAAAAACAAGTTCCAGAAGTCGACAAATTTCGGAACGAGGCCTAGTTTAAGAAACGAGTGCGCTAGCACGAGTTCTTTTAATGGTCAAATGCAGAAATTGACTTCTGAAACAAGTTTTTTATAATATTTTTCCTATGTTGCATCCCTTTGTACCTTTTTATTTTGAAAAAAATTACTCCCTTAAAATTAGGGAATTTAATAGGATTTGGTATTACAAATAAAACAAATGAAAATTATGTCTGGCGGATTTTCAATTTTTTATTCTTATGCGTCAAGTTGATTTTCATTTGTTTGAATCTCCAATTTAATGGGATTATCTAGTGAAAATGTGTAACGATTTATCGTGTACTCCACCAGAATTACGGGAAATTATTGAAAATAGAATTACTAATGGAATTACTTCTGTTATAAAAATAAAAATCGACTTTTCGTTGACCTTAAAATCTATCAAAAAGAGACGTTTTAACTAGTTACCTGGTGTCACCAACTTTGAAAAATAAAACTTCCCCGATAGTTCTACACTCAAAAGTAGTGCAAAAATAGATATTTCTTCACTCTTTTTCCTGTCATAATACGTCCATTTCCAAAGCAAAATAAGAATAGTACATTAAAAAACAAGTTTCAAAAAATGACAATTCCTGCACGAGACCAAGTTTAAAAAACGAGCGCGCAGCGCGAGTTTTTCAATGGTAGAGTGCAGGAATTGTCTTTTGAAACAAGTTTTTTATACTATTTTTACTATTTTGCACCCCTTTTTAATAAAAATTAACCCTTTGAAATTGAAAGGAGTGCTTTAATATCTATTAAAGCAATCCTTTTTCATTAAAGCACTCCTTTTGTTACCTTAACAACGCTATTATAGACGCAAAATAGAAAAAAAATTATTATGAAACTGAAAACAGAATTTATTTTCAATAAATAAAAAATTTACTGGTAGGCCCCGGCGAGATTCGAACTCGCGATCTCCTGTTTACTAGACAGGCGCTTTAACCAACTAAGCCACGGCGCCTTCACATTAATAATTTCTTAATTTTTAATTATAACAATCATTCAATAACTTCTCTACAAGAAATCAATTGATTTATAAAATATATAAAATATATTATAAAATATCACAGAAAAGTGAATAAATTAATTTAACTACTACTTATTTTTGGACCAACACAAGTATACTTATAAACTTCTTATATAGGTTCCTTTAAAAGATAATGTAGACATTGATAGGACTTTCTATCGGGGGCAGATGGGCTATGCTTATCTAGCTATACCCTTCATTAGTTTATTTAATTTGATAAAAGCCATCTCACCCAAAAAATTTTTAGATAATTTCTTTTCCAAATGATAATGATAAATTAAAATCTAATTGGCACTGAAAATCTATAAATTCTAGTAGGATTATTATTAATTATTATTCAAATAATCCAATTTCACAAAAAATTCTTGCTTTAGTTGGTTCATGCCAGTGTTTCCCAACCTTTTTCGGCTCGCCTACCACTTTGTAGTACAACATGCTAAATTGTACCACCTCGTAAAAATGATTATTCAAAATAATTTTTGCGAATTACAGGAAAAATGTTCCATTGATATTTTTATGATTTAATTTTTTTATTTCTTATTTGCGATTATTGATTATTTTCCGCACTCCACCAACCAGCAGCAAAGAACATAGACCTATAGTCTCTCTTCTCTGCTAACAGCTCGTGTTGGGAAACGCTGGTTTCAATAGTGCAATTAAATTGAGTCCTGCTGATTCTCATGAAGAAAATTATAATTTATTTATTTATGAAAAATAATTATTCAAAAAAAAATATTAGATCATTTTCTCACAAAAATTGAACCTTTTGATATTGAAGATCCAAAACAAAATTTTAAACATTCTAAATTTATAAGACTAAAAGGTGGAAATATAGCGTTTTATAGTTCAAAAATTATTAATCATCTGGTATAACTATATATGTACACTTGTACACATAGTATATCAAACTTAAGACTCAGCTGCACAAAGTTGAGTACAGCGGAGTTTTAAAGATCTAATACGCCAATACCTTTAGTACAAAAGTCTTGATTAATTTATAAAATACCATGTATATATGTGGTTTTTGTTCCATCGGAAAAACTAAACAAGAACTAGAAAGAAAGTATCAACCAACATAAAAATTATTGTAAAAATATTAATTCAAATAAAAATAATAAAACGTTTTATTAATGCTGTACAGCATTAACAAATCATCATTTTCATACCGGACCTAATTTTAATTTTGAAAAATTATCTAAAAGAAATTTGAGTGAGATGGTTTTTATCAGATTAGATAAAACAATAAATTTAAAAACTCTGATACATAAGAATTAAGTTTCATAATAATTTATTAAAATAATTAAATGATTATTAATTTATAAAAACTAGATCATATTAACTATACCTATATATTTGATCTATGTATTCATTTATTTATTCAATATTTAATTGATCAAGTCTCAATTGTAGATGAAAGTTTGTGTTCAATGAAATAATTTAAATAAATAATAAATGTAATAATAATAATTAATAATAAATGTATTTTTTTTGACGTTTTTTTTTGTGAGTATATCATAGGAGGCTACCAACTTCAAGAAATAAAAAAACGCGTTGCATAAAGGAATTCGGGTGCTATACAAATCCTCATTATGAAACCTAAATGGCGTCCATATTGGAGTCTTTATAGACGCAAAATAGACAAAAAAAAATATAACTGTTTATAACTGTCCCTTTTATATAATCTTAATAAAACTATCAAATTAAGATCTTATTTCTTAACTTGATGGACTTTTCTTTACATAAAGCCTTCTTCATAATATCTGCCTATCATTTGTATTAATATAATTAATATCTAATATTTTTTCAATTTCTTCTTTCAATTCTACTGATTGTGAGTGTATTAAATCACCAATTTGTTTAGTATTTTTTACGCAATCATAAAATGGCAATTTTGTTGCTTTACCCTCAATACAAGTTGAACATTTTTTATCATTCACTGGTAAATTTAACAACTTCATCCCTTTATGTATCAGGTGTCCTAATCTTAGATGCAGATGCAGATGCAGGTTAGACGATTCTTGTTTTTTATTATTTACTTCATTAGCAAAATTATATTGTTTTCCATTATCTCTACGATTGTTATTAACTTCTATTTTAAATACCCTCATCTGAAAATTCCAATACATCACAGATACCGACAACAAATTTAAAAGTAAAAAATACACAAGAGCTAATTAAAAATTTGTTTTAATTCAGTCAATGCAGATTCACTATAATAAAGTAAAGTCTTATAATGAAGTCAGTCTGTATTGTCTGAATTGAAAAAAATTTATTATTATTTGCCCTGTATTTTCCACTTTTAAATCTATAATGTATTGGAGTTTCCAAAGAAAATACCCTATTGTAGCTTATTATCTAAAGGGAATGCGATATATATATTTTTTAAAGGATTACTTCAATATTTCGGCAATATTCAAAAGAACACTACTAATAGAAACCTTTCTTTCGTATTTATGTATTTTGTTGTGAAAGTAATGCTGATTTTGAAATTATATTAGAAAAGTAAGAATTCACGACGCCAGTGGCTAACGCTCCGTTCGACGCGCGACATTCTAAGGTGCGCATACACGTCCGAGACCTAATTATCAGTAAGGGCCGTTTTACTCTTGGCCGCTGTCTTATAGCCAGGTCTTGACACTAGTAGTAGTAAGGGTAGACTCTTAAGTTATAAGAATTTAGTTACTAAAATTTCCACAAAGAGCATCATAATCGCGAAGTACAACTGTGTGGGAAAGAAACAACAACAAAAAGTTGTTGTTGTTGTCTTTTCCCGCACAGTTGTACTCCTCGACTATGACGCTCCTTGTGGGAATTTTAGTAACTAAATCCTTACAGCATAAGAGTATACCCCCCTACCAATGGTAGTAAGATAGCAGTGTCAAAACCTGTCTATAAGACCGTGCTCTTGGCTAAATTGAGTTAGAAATTGTTTCTAAGCTGGCGGCAAAAATTGAAATTTTTTAAAAATGTCGAACATGTTCTATTTTTTAGTATGATTTTGCATGATTTTGAGCTGATTTTCATACTTGTCATACATTTCTTTATTTTGTTCAATATTTTTGGAAAAATGAGCGCGTACCGATTTTTTAAGTTAATTTAGCCAAGTGTAAAATGGTCCTAAGACATTGAACAATTATTGATTTAGCTTTAGCGTCATTATTAAAATTAAAAATTTTCTCAATTTCATCATTAGTTTTTTCATCTATTTCTTGCTTGATAACATTACCTACTGATTTCTCATCCATTAAACATTTTACTCGAAACTTCCTATTATTAAAATTATCAGCAGCTATAGATGATTCACATTTGAGAGGACATGGGCGAGGTTAATTGTTTGAGCCCTTCACACACCGCACCTAACTGCGGTAGCCAACTTGAAAGACTACCGCGTAATGGAGCGGTGTGTGGAGAATTCAAACAGATAGCTCCGCTCATGCTCTCTCAAATGAGAATTAGCTATAGCAGATGTAAATTTTTTAATGGAACTCATTTTTAATAAATTTACTTATTCTATTTATTTCAATAAATTTTATATTGTTTATAATTGCTTTAATGGATATTAAAGCACTCCTTTCAATTTCAAAGGGTCAATTTTTATCAAAAATGGGTGCAAAATAGAAAAAATAGTATTGGGATTTCATTTTAAGATCGCAGCGCCATGGTGTCGAAATTTGTAACTATAATAAGACACATTAACAGCTGTATTTTGCTTAGCTTTGTATGAAGTCGTTGGTGTTTTTCTGTGTTTTAAGCGGTTTTTCTTCAATTTTTAAAAAACTTCCAGTGTTCTGTGTCATTTATTTCGTATTAACTGATAGCAGTGTGGAGGGAAATCATTATTATGTTAATATAAATTAATTATTGCAGTTTCAAACAAGTGTGTGGTCAATATTATTGAATCCGTTAAATTACAAGAAAAAATTTGCCTAATTCTTAAATTCTGAATAAAATATGAATAAAATTTCTTTTAGTGTTTTAATTACTATAGAAATTATTCCGAAATTGAAACTAATTAAGGTTTCTGTGACTATAATTTCTTCTTGAGGAATTTACCGTTCTTCAGTTTTATCTTTTGTAGAACAAGAATAAGGACATTCATTATCTAATAATTTATTAATTTTATATAGTTATCTTAGATTACTTTTTATTTCAGATGATAGTGGTAACTTAAAAAGTGACGGACTTGCTGTTGTCTTTAAACGTTCTCGATGATTGTTACCTAAATTTTTGAAGAAATCAATACATATGTTATTCGTCTAACAATAAGTAGTAACAATTACATTTAAAAAATAATTTTCTGTAAAATGTAAAGCAATGTAAAGAGCAGACCTTCATATATTGACTGACTTTTTCCAATTCTCAATTTATGAATCCAGAGTTGTCGATTAATTGATTCTAAACTACCTGATAATGATTCAATTTTCACAATTGCGTCTTTCTGTGGAAATATATGAAAACTAATTTTTGTTTTTTTTACCCAAGAGTTACAATTCGGGACGCAACAATATCGATTATCCCATTCATACATATTTCTTAATTATATTTATTGTATTTCCGATTGGAATTTAGAACCTGTTATTTCACTTTTTCTTGTTGAAAAATAATGTTTAGATTAAAACAAAAGCTACCAATAAACATTACGGACAAATTTCATGAAATATCATTTCTTCTGAATTATTTTTTTCGTATACTTAAGTAATAATCCTCCTAATTGAAGAAAAATCTGAATAACTTTCATAAATCTGTATATATTACCATAGACAATCAAGACATCAATTTAACTTATTCTGTTTTCCAAAATTGCCACCAGAGAGCGTATCGCTTCCTTGCGATCGCCAATAAAAAACCCCTACACTCGACCATTGAAAACCTCGCGCTACGCGCTTGTTTTTTAAACTTGGTCTCGTGCAGGGATTGTTATTTTTTGAAACTTGTTTTTCAATGTACTGAGTATTTCATATCAGCTACTTTTCATAACAACTTATGTTGTTATAGCTACTCACAGCCATCTTATTCAAATTTATAATTCCTAAAATTCAAATGTTTTTTCATTAATTAGATAGACAGTCCATCAAAATTTTTTGTGAATATTTCCATGATCTAATATCTTGGAAATAAACGTTATCATTAATGGTAATCATACAGAAATTGTCCCGTTGCCTAACTATAGGTCGTATTTTATTAAATACAGTGAAACCACCATTAAAATTAGGTGGTATAGTTAATCATTATGTAACTGCTTTATATTCAGCTGGACGTAAGAATGAATGTCTCAATATTATTGAAAAAGACATAAATAGTATAGAATCAATATTAAAAGATATAAAACTAAAGGATAATGATGAACAATCAGCTCAAAATTTACAAGAAGCTATGAAAAATCTCGATTTACATCAATATACAACAAATTTTTTACATTTAGTTATTGAAAATAAACGCTTAAATATTTTAAATGAATTAATAACAACATTCAAAGAAGTTATGGAGAAACATAATGAAGTTGTTGCTAATGTAATAACAGCTATTGATTTGAACGCAGATGAAAAACGTAAAATCGAAGAAAGTTTACAGAAATTTCTAAAAGAAGGACAAAAATTGAAATTAGAATTGATGTTGGAACCATCGATTATTGGTGGGATGATTGTTGAAATTGCCGGTAAATCATTTGATATGAGTGTAGCATCGAAAATTGAAGAATTCAAATCACAACCACCACCCAAATTAGAAGCAGACGATGTTCCAAACAATACACCAAATACAAGTTGCTAATTTTCGACGATTACCATAGAAATTATTAATCAACTCAATTAATATCTGCTTGTCAAAATAAAAATATCAATACAATAAAATTTCCAATTTATTATCCTACAATAATAATAATAATGGTTTTTAGATTTATATATGAATATATTGGTAATACTTTAGGTACTGAACAACCACGTGAAGAAATTGGTGATCCAGTCGATTTTAAGCCTGGTATTTTTCTGGATACGGGCATATCTTGGATTTATGTATGATTCCTATCTAATTTTTTCTCTATATTTTTATAATAGATAATTTTTGTTATAGACTTTTCGCAAATTAATAATTCCATGCCAATTTCGGAACCCTAAAGCACGTTTTTGTCATCCAGAGTGTCAAAATTATTCGCAATGTCGCTGTTAAATTATTACAATAATCCATAAATATAGCAATGGTATATTATTTAAAATTGGCGGTTGATTTCGATTGAGAATAGAGGTGTGTCAAGTTTCGTACATCGCTATTAAAACTATGACAAGTAGAATAAATAATAACTATAATTCGTAATATTGTTTTATTTACTTTTAATTTAAAATTTGTACGATTTATTTAATTTTAGAATCCATATTTACGATGTAGAAGGACTTTTAGGTTGAGTACATTAAGCACATCTCTAAAAATAAAAACAGCTGACAGACAAATGGTTGACAATTTTATATAATTTGTGTTATAAAATTTCAGATTTACAATGTTTTCAAAAAAAGTATTGAATAATAATAAAATAACGCAAAATAATTATTATTTCTTCAATTTATCGATTTTCTAGATTATAAGGAATGTTTTACTACCGGCTGCAGTCGTTGTGGCCGAAGAGAAAATCAAAAAGGATAAGTCGTTGAAGGATTTGAAAAATTGCCGGCCTAGTGAATTACCGGTTTATACAAATGAAACGAAACATGGTCCTACTGAAAATGACGACGCCTCCACACCACCAGAAGGTTTATTAAATTCATTACGAATAGCTCGACAATTTGTAACGAAAACTTACAATGAAGCTAGAGCATACCAGCAAGTAGCTTCGAATTATTTCAACGAAAGTTTAGATCAAGCTGAATGTATAAACTCTATTATCATAATTATGCGAAATTTTAATTGAATTGAAAAAATTCCAGGGTTAATCAAGTATTTACGTCAAGAAGACAATACCACTCCAAAACTAGGTGCTATAGCTATTGGTGGTTTAACTGGTTTTATATTCGGTTTAAGAGGGCGATTCTTCAAACGGCTGATTTATACAACTAGTGGGGCTCTTGGAATGGCGGCTGTTTGTTATCCACAAAGAGCGGCTGAATATTCACAAGAAGCATTCACTGAATCGAAAAGATACGCCAAAATTACATACAATTTCATTTACGGAGGTATTTATTTTCGATAATTCAATTAAATTAAATTGAGAACAGAAATTTTTAGTTTAAACGGTTTATTTATAAACTAAAAATTTATTATATGTATACAGTTAAAAAAGATGATCCACCATTGGAATTACCATCATTACCTAAATTACCACCTAGTTTAAGTGAAGCTTTGGATAATGTTACTAAAACAGCTAAAAATCTAATTTCAGGCCAAGATCAACCGGAACAGGTAAATGCATATGATTTTCGTGACGATGATATTGATGCTGATTCCTTATCACCCGATTCCGATACCAGTAATTACGACTATTATTCCTTTTATTTTCCTTAGTAATATAATTATGTATTGAATGATTTTACGAAATGCAACAAATAATTTCAAAATTTTCTTTATTGATTTACAGGTGACGATATCTTCTAAAGACAAAAAATGAGTTGTGCTTGTCGGAAAAATCGTTAGAAATAAACTTATTTAATGAAAACACTGGTTTTATTCAATCATCGAAAAATTACAAAAAAAAAACAAACAAAACTATATTTAATTTAATACTAATTTTCCAACAAATATCAATTTTAAATTTTTGAAAAATACTTTTACCATCACAAGTCAATTATCACATAACAAACTAGTATTAAAATAAATATAGATATTAGAAGATTTACCATTTCTCGATATACTAGAAAAATAAAAACGCTCCTCAACAATATGAAACAATAACTATTATTTCCCAGTAAATTCGTTAATTTCCATTCTTTCTACATTAACAAATCCAAAAAGAAAAACTAAACTGTATTAGGAAAAAAAATTATATTCATAAACAACAAAACTACTTTCTAATAATTAATTCTTTTGTTCATATTTTTGTAGTTTTCGGTTTCGGAACACTACTTCTTGTTGGATATTTCAATTGATTATAAGCTTCTTGTAATTTAATAGCCAATTCGAAGTCAGCTTGTTCTTGTTGTAAACGTTTTCGTAATTCAGGACGATTACGCAATTTTCGCGTCAAAAACGACTCATTCTTATCACATAACTTTCTCAATTCCATATTATTATTATTATCATTCA
>JAZBGX010000342.1:15819-30243 GCA_037414775.1 Zonitis immaculata
ACGACTCATTCTTATCACATAACTTTCTCAATTCCATATTATTATTATTATCATCATTCATTCGTCTTCTTTGTCGATTATTAATTTTTAATTTTGTATTTTGTTTGTTAATTTTATTATTTTTGCGTTTCACAGCCTTATTATTATTATTATTATTATTATATTTATCGATAATAGTTTTGGATTTGATAGGTTCAGACTTATTTCTTGATGTTAATAGAAAATAATAAGCAAATGCTGATTCAATTGGATTCAAATTGATACGGTTCTGACCACCTGGAGCGCTACAATTAAAACTGAATAATTAAAAATAGAAATTTCTGAAATATATTTTATCGATTCGCTTACAGTATTTTAATATTTGCATTAATTGTAGGCCGTTTTGTAGGAACTTTAATTGGTGTTTGGCCATCTGATGGTGGATTACGTCGATAATCGATTGGTTTAAAATATAAGCATTCAGATTCTATACTATTGCTACGATGACTCTCATTACCATTTGTCTTATTTGTTCTTTCTATATTAGATTCAATTAATTTTTTATCGTTTGATTGAATATTTTGGCATAATATCCTACAACTATATTCTTTTGAGGCTAAATTATGTAAAGCAACATTATAGGTATTTTGAGCATCATTCTCTGAACATTTCGTTTTTGTTTCATCTTCATCAATATCCATGAGATTACGTTTAGCTTTGGTTCGGCTTATTTTTTGTTTATCTGGAAAAAACGTAACAGTTCGTAATAAAATTGAGGTTATGTTGGAAATTTTGATGATTACCTTTTTTGAAATTCTCATCAACTCCATCCAATTTCGTACGTACTTGTATTGGAAATAAATTTTGTATAGCTTGCCAAAATGTTTGATTTATCAATTTTTTCGATTTGGTAGCTGTACGTAGCCAGGAACCAATTCTTACACAACATAATGAACATAATAAATTGATTCTATCGCCAATTGTTATATGAAAACATGATGAACAGAAACTATGATGACATGGTAATGTTATTGGTTCAATTAAAATTGTTCGACAAATTGGACAAATTGCATCTTTTATTGTTAAATTATTGTAATTTAATGTCTTTACACCACGTCTCGGAGCCATATTCACTTTTGACGTTCCCTTAAAATATATAGTTTGTAAACACCAATACAGCCAACCCAAAAAATCGATAAATTCACTAAAAATGGCCACAACATAACCTCAATTTGTTCAAAATGTTAACTAAATTTTCAAAAAACCGACTTCTTCAATTATTAAATCAGAATGAATAAACAAGTAAACTATAAAATTGATTAAATAATTAATAATAATTATGAATTTATGATTTCAGATAGGTACAAATGATAAAATAACTATAATCAAAACTGCTCTATATTCCCGTTTAATTCTGATTACATTACAATATGTATCGAATCAATTGATGGAAGATCATCAACCTGATGTATTCAAATGCCCACAAACCGACAGAAACGTGACAGTATTTGATAAAATTATTGATCATTGTTTATCTGGATCTGTACGTTGGGATGCACAATATTTTCTACATATTGCAAAATATGGTTATACATATGAGAATTGTTTAGCCTTTTTCCCATTTTATCCATTATTAGTACGATATATTTCAATATTTTTATATAATTTTGTCTTATTTAATGTCACCACATATGATTCAGTATTATTATTAGTTTTTATTGTAGTTAACTTGGTATTTTTTGTATTAGCTGCATTAATTTTATATGAATTAACGAATATTGTTGGTAATAATAGGAAATTTGCTTTGTTATCAACGATTCTATTCTGTTATAATCCAGCTTCTGTATTTTTCACAGTTCCATATACAGAAACAATTTTTTGTTATTTATCTTTCAAATTAATGTTGAATTGTTTGGAATTTTATAAAAATTGTTATCAAAATTTCAAATTATTACAACCAAAATTCATCAAAATTATCATATTAATTGGATTGAGTAATTTAACAAGATCTAATGGTATTTTAAATATTGGTTTCATTCTATATTTGTTGATTACGTTATTATTCAAAGAAATTGAAACAACTAAAAAACAAAAATCGTTAGTCTTTATAAAATATTCATTTATATCTATTGTAGCAATTATCTTAAGTTTATTACCGTTTATTTATTTTCAAATGTTCAGTTATGGACAATTTTGTAAAGATTTTCAAACAAATTTGCCTGAAATTATTATTAAACATTCACAAATTAATAATTTTCTATTACCTGGTAATTTTTCCAAATACAATCAAAATTGGTGTTCTAATAAAATACCATTAGCTTATTCTTATGTACAAAATCATTATTGGAATGTTGGTTTTTTAAATTATTATCAATTCAAACAAATACCAAATTTTCTATTAGCATCACCTATAATTTTTATAATAACATCAAATTCATTGGAAATTTTCAAATATATTGTCAAATCCAAATTATTTACATTGAAACAGATTTTTTGTTTAGATTCCATTGTTGATAATCGTTTGAAAATGATCAAAAACTATAATATAAAATCTAGTAGTTTTGTTTTTATAGTACATGCATTTGTTTTAACCGTTTTTTGTGTTTTTAATATCCATATACAAGTAATTACAAGACTATTATGTTCAGCAAGTCCAGTTTTATATTGGTTTAGTGCTAATTTTATTGAAAATAATAAAATTACAACTAAATCAAAGTCATTTAATTATAACAACTGGATTTGTTATTATTTTGGTTGTTATTATATTGTTGGGACAATATTATTTTGTAACTTTTTACCATGGACATAGTTGTTATCAATTTTGTAATACATTTTTTTATCAAAATTGAATATTTAGCTTTCTTAATTAGCATCAGTTGTTACTCTTGGTTCATTGATACTTCTTATTGATGGCATAAATGTTTCAGATATTTTCAAGTTAATTATAACTGGCTTCCAGATGGAATTATTTAGCATTGTTATGTATTGCTCAAATTCTTTGCAATTGATCAAGAAGTGGAACATAGTCTATCAAATTAAACTACAATAAGTACAACTAAAAAGTATTCACATCAAAAGAAACCGCGAAAGAAATTAAGTTCCTGAATCGAAATAAGTCACCTGGACTTTTGATATATAATGCTATATCTTAAGATTTGAAAACCGACCAGATGTTTGTTCATGTAGATCCATAAACTTATTTGTGATCTCTTAATTACTCTAAAGATTATTGTTACTTTGTAGATTATATATGTATAGACTTCCCTCCTAAAAATTGGATACCAGATCATCAATTTGAATTTTGTCAAAAATACTCCACGGTGGAACATGTACATAGAATTATGCAAGCCATAAATAAAATGTTTGGAAATAAGCAATACAGTAGTGGAGTATTTCTTGATATTAGTCAGGCTTTTGGTAAGGTCTGGCGACCCCGTAATTATATATAAAATAGAGAATATTTTTCCACCAGCTTATTTAATCGTCTTAAAATCGTATTTCTTTGAAGGAAACTGTCAAACAAAAATAAATGACCTCTAACATTTATCGATGATAGTGCTATTCTTTCTAGCTATGCAGATTCTCAAATAGTCTCAACAATTACGAAAAATTACTGAAAAAATCTTTAACAATGGCTTACAAAATGTAAAATGAAAATGGATGATAACAATCACTCTTGGAAAAAATAGACTTCTACTTTATGAATCGATAATCAGGTCAATATCGGCATATAGCCTAGAATAATGGGAGTGTGCTTCAAAATCCAATATTCAAATCATACAAAGATCACATTCTAAAATACTACGGTATCTAAATTGTAAGTGCTCGATTATATGTAACTATATATAACCATTTATTACATACGGAGCTACAGATACTATATAACAATGTAAGAAGCAATCAGCAAAAAAGCCATCACACACCGTGGATGATATGATAGAAAATCATTCAAACCCTCTAATGGAACGACTTAAAAAACAATTAATTAATAAAAGACTAAACAAGCGAAAGGTGACCAAATAGAATAAAACATTGTTTGAGTTTATATCTATATAATTAAATTAATTATAAGTTAATACAGGTGATATCTATGGGTATCAACTTGAGATTATTATTTTTATTATATATACAACTCTTCAGCTTAGAAAAAGAATTCATTGAAAAAAAAGATATTCATATATTGCCGCAAATAATAAAACAATACTGCCAATCTAATAATTACATAGATCCATGGACAAATTAGACAATAAACCCATTTAATAAGAATGGATTCTTGGCGTACATTTATTATAATTTTTTGGCTTAATTTTGTTCAATAATTATATATTCATTCCAATGATAATCTCCAAAAAATCGTTATTTTTTTTATTCAAATAGTACATCTCACTAATAGATGGCACTACTTGTGTTTTACGTATCTGCTAATCATAATTTCAATATTCGTATCTTATTGTTTCTTATCTTGTAAAATTATAAAATAATTCGAAATATAATAAGATTGTGATAACGATAACAAACGAATGAAAAATGGAGGGTAATTTGGTTATTTTTATTGTGCGATTTATAATAATTTAAATGTTTTCAGCGAAAATCGACTTATTACATAGAGATGATTTTGTTTATGGCCCAATAAGTATTGATGAAATTGAAACAAATCTATATCTCGGCTCTCTATCAGCCGCCAAAGATGTAGATACATTAAATAAATATAATATTACTCATATATTAACAATCGATACATGTCCATTACCACGACGAGTACTCGATATGAAACATTTAACAACCAAATTTATTCGATTATCAGATCAAGCCAAAGAAGATATATTGAGTCATTTTGCTGAAAGTGAAACATTCATCGACGAGGGATTATCAAATGGTGTTGTATTGGTTCATTGTTATTTTGGTGTATCACGTAGTGCTACAATAATTCTAGCATATATAATGAA
The DNA here is from genome assembly GCA_037414775.1 of Zonitis immaculata. NCBI lineage: Eukaryota > Metazoa > Arthropoda > Insecta > Coleoptera > Meloidae > Zonitis > Zonitis immaculata. Next base: position 20,745 of record JAZBGX010000342.1, read on the forward strand.
AAAATATCAACTAGATTATAAAGAAGCTTTAGAACGCGTCCGTCTCAAACGCAGTATAATCCGTCCAAATCCTGGTTTTGCCACACAATTACAATTATATTACAAAATGGATTATTGTATTGATCCGGATAATATGCATTATAAAAAATTCCGTTTATCATTAGCTGCTGATCATGTGAAACGTGCAAAAATTCTACCACAAAAATTTATGAATTTAATCAAATCTGATCCATCATTGATACAAACAAAACCAGAACCAAATGTTTATCGTTGTAAAAAATGTCGACGTATATTAGCTTCCGAATCGAATTTATTAACACATAAAACTATTGAAAATGATTCTAATATTTGTAAAAAAACGTATTTTATTGAACCATTAAGTTGGATGAATGTTGTACATAATATAGATGGTAAATTATATTGTCCAAAATGTAACACAAAATTGGGTTCATTTAGTTGGATAATGGGTTGTCAATGTCCTTGTGGACGTAAAGTAGCACCCGCTTTCTATTTAACACCAAGTAAAATTGATTTTAGTAATGTTGTTAAGAATGTCGAAATGACTTTTTAAAATATTTATTCAAAGTTGCCAAAACTATTATTTATCAATTTTTTATCATTCCCTATTGTTTTTGGTGTTTTTGGATAAAATATATCATAAAAAGACCTTTACAGAAAACTTGTGATATCTCTATTTACAAGACTTAAATTGGAGAATGCCTTCATAGGCTTTTGTTTAATGGTGACAAAATAATTGTGTTGATATATTTAGGTACAATATTTTCATGTGATAAATATATTCAAATGTTTATTCGGTGTTATATAAATATAATAAATGAAAGGAAAATACGACTAAAATTTATCAACTAAATGTAAAATGTGCTGTTGTTCCTGATCGCGCCATTCTTTATCACCTTCATCACCTAAATTCCCAGCATATTCTCTCATAATATGCCGTATAGTTTTCAATGATGCACTTCGTAAATTCAATATTTGCATAACACGTTGTTTAATACTAGCAGGGCCGGCAGCACAAACTTCCAAAATAATATAATCAACTAATTGTAATGTAAATAAACCACCTTCTAGACGTTTCATATAATTATCATCATTGTCGTCGTCATCATCATCATCAATAGCTTCAACTTTTTCTAAATATTTAAAATGTAATTCCAATAAACGATCAACTTTCTCATGATCATTCTCTGTAAATTTACTAATAAGTCGTTGCCGTTGTGAACCGCGACAATTCCGTAACATTGATGCAATTATTGATGCTACATGTTCTTCATGTTCTTCAGATGATAAAACTTTTTTACGATTTTTTTTTGGTGTTTTCATGAATAATGGAAATATCGTACGTAAACCTAATATATCAACGAATTTATTACAATTATCTTTACCATGTTGGCCAGACATGGCATAATCTAAAACTTTCAATGAGCCATTCCTTGATGTTTTCTTTTCACGTAACATCAAATTCATCAATTGTAAACCTTCACCTTTCAGAAAACGGTCACGATTCGCTACTACCATTAATGCACTACATAAAGAATTGAACAAATTCTCCATTAATTCATGTTCTTCAGCACTAGATGGATCATGTTTTTTATAAAACGCTAATTGTTGTAATAATGTATCAATACCATCTAATTCACCTAATGATATACGATTTTTCTCATTGTCTTGTAATAAAATCGATAATAATTCACTTGCATAAAGTTTGTTAGGATCAAATGGTGCTTTGACTTTTAATCGTTTCAATAACCATTGCAATAGTCCTTGTTTTGTTGCTTCATTACATATATCATTACGTAATTCTGTTAGATTTTCTATAATTGATAAAGTATTATGAACACCATCAGCTTCTTCTTTAATACTTTCATCTAAACGTTCCAAATTTTGTACGAGTAAAGCTATAAGTTGGTCTTCTAACAATGCATCAATCAAAGCTTCAGCGCCTTCTTCAGATTCATGCAGAATATCAACATCAGTTAATTCTTGCAATAACTCAACTGTTGCCACCTAAAATAACATTCAATATAAATATTTCAATAAAAATTGGTATTATTAGTATAATTTACAGCTATATCGGTATTATCATGAGCCAAAAGTTCTAGTAAACTTGGGATAACTTGTAATTTAACTAATAGAGGATAATAATCCGGTGCTGTGGATAATACTCGCATCTCTTGTAAAATTTCATGTAATTCCAATTCACTTTCCATAAATTTCTCTGGAGAATCAGGAAATTTAATACGCATTTCACGATTTTTCAAACTACGTTTCTCAAAATTCAATACAATCCGCTTTATTGTTGCTTCATCAATAATTTCTCCCTAGAAGTTTATAAAATAATTAAATTGATTTGTTTTTACAAATTTTAATACCAACTTCTGTTTGTTCAGTTTCAACGAATTTTAGAATTTCTTGACGCTCTTCTTCTGTAATTTCATCGATTGTTTGTAAGGATGGTGTTGGTGATAAACTGCGTGATAATTTATTTGCTTTATTTTTGGCGATTTTTCTCAATTTCTTTTGTCGATTTTGATCGTCATTTTCTTGTTCGGCTACACGTTTAACTGCTTGTGGTGGCTGAAATTATTGAACAATCAACGAAACATTATCACTACCTTAGCTGGAAATTACCTTATAATCTAATAATTCACCAATATCCATATTATTTTATTAATAATCTCTTTTAGAAATGAACATTTATTTTGATACAAATTCGAGGTTAAGTTTCTTGAAAAACTTGACCACATCAAATTCCCTAAAATCTAAAACCATTTATCATTGTTAATTTAGTGACTTTCTGTTGGCAATGTTATGCAATCTGTAAGAAATTCGATGTCAAGCTAAAGTTGATTGGAAAATTATTTAATACTTTGAATTTTATTAAATTAAGGTATTTCAATTATTTTGGAATAATTTTTTTTATATATTTTTCAATAAAATCAACTGATATTAAATAATAGATGTCGACTACACAAAAACTGAGTCTTTTGAAACGAGGCTGGAACGAAATCCCCGCTATTATGGGTAGTGGTGTTATGGCTTTAATTGGTCTAGCTATTGGTATAAACGCTACAATTCGTTATTATCGAATGGATGGCGATAATAGAAGATATCGGGAAAATTACACTGTAATAAGACATGACGATCCAAAGGCAGAAAAAGTACGTCGTGATTAATTCAAATATACAGTTTATTGTAGTTGATTTTACTTAAAAATAAATAATTGGAATTGTTTCTTTAAAATATTTTCTCACAACATACATATGTTGTAGATGACGATTTCAACAATATAATATATCATTAAAATTAATGAAATTAATTAAAATCAACAAATAACATTACCGTTTGAGATTAGTTGTTAATATTACAATTTAATAAATGTTTGTCCATTATATAAATGTTAACACCATGAAAAGAACGGGCTTTTATCTTGGAAGCGTTGTGTAAAATTGAAGAATCTTGATGTTTGTTGGCTTTGTGATCTAAAAATCGTTAATTTCAATCAAAACAAAACAGATAATAATAAATATATTGTACCTTTCAACAACAACAGCAGGCATTTGTACCAATTGTACCGGTGATTTACCATCTTTCAGTGCTTGTGTTAAATTTAATATTTGGCCCCGCATCACTGACATTTGTCGTTCAAATAAACTTCTAGAGAAACCTTTATCTTGTTTGAATAATAAATATAAATCATCACATAAGTCTTGTACAAAATTCATATCAGCCAATAATGGCAATACTAAATCTTTTGTTTCCTTACTAAATGGTACTTTAGCTTGTGGTAACCATGCCCAATAATATGGATAAGCACGCCAACTATCTGGATGTTTATATGGGAATGCTAAGCCATTATCAATTGCTGCTATACTAATTTCAGGTAATTGTACCATATTCCATTCGGATGTATCTGTTAGTTCATTGTTTTGTTGGATCGTTATATTATTACCATTTATATTATTTGTTATTGTTGGATTATCATATTTTATTAACCAATTATCATTACCACGATCTGTATTGCGTATTATATAATCTAAAACGACCAAGCGTTCAAATTGTAATTGGAATTTTTGAGCTATTTTTGATGGTAAAGGTTCAACTTCGAAACGACGTAACCAATAATCAGCATCCTTATAGCCATCAACAAACAATTGAAATGAACCACACTAGAATAACAATTATAGCATTTTTTATACTAAATTTATTTTTTCTAAATATAATTCTACCTTTGGAGGAAGACCTATGCGATTAAATCTTAAACCAACATTAGGAAATTGTTCCATTATAGCTCGTTTCATCCGTGCTTTTTGTCTATCTATTCTTGGATAATTAAATGTTTCTGATACTAATTTAACGACTCTAGTTTTCGGCACAATATTTAAACTGAGCTTTGAATCAACAACAAAAGCTGCCGCTTCTGATAAATAACCTTGATTTGGTATTAAACATGAACGCCCAAAACAGCAAGGACAACACAATTTATGCATCCATTTTGTCCATTTTGGATTTAAACGACCATATGGTTCCTCATCTTTCGGTTTAAAAACTGCTATAATTTTCTAGAAAAACAATAAATATGAATCACAACAAAAAAATAACTGATAAGCTTTATCAATAATGTAAGAACAGCACCAATGGCTGATAAACAAATCTTTGATAAATAACCACCCATTACTGTTTTTATTTTTAATATATGCTCGATTATTATTTTGCTTATTTAAACAATTTTTTTTTAAATTGCAAAATGTTCGAGCAAATTGCGTTGAAATTATTATTATCAATTTATTTACTAACACCGGATGGATTTTTAACAAAATACGATCCACTGGATCCTTGTGATATCCGTTCAGGAAATATGCCATTATCAATCGCCACTTCAGCTTGCCAAACTAAATCGCTAAAAGCTGGATCATCTGAAAATAAAATAAATAATTTTGTTAATTATATTGATTGGTTTAAATAGGAAAATTACCAGGGAATTGATTGTAAGAGACATCCAGCCCTCCAAGTAGAGGCTGTGATTCCCTATTTAACCCTGGCGAATCCAATGCTGTATCGAATATAACTTCAGGAACTAATGGTACGTCTTCAGTTGAACTTTCACTACAAGCAACAGACAAGGCACTTGGCACTTCGTTCTCGTTTAGACCTGTATTAGTTATGGTTGACGATAAAATTGGTATAGTTTCACTCGCACTCATCACCCAATATAAATACGATTTTTTAATGAATTTATAAACATCGGTCTCTCCAGCACATTGATATAAACGATATGGTATTTTTATAAAATTTGAATATATGTACAATAATTCTTGGTTTTCTAATTAATAAACTGTTCTATTAAAATCTCTTTAAAAACAACATGTGTATATGTTTAATAATCGGTGATGATAAAATTTCAAAAAGCGTTTCTATTAATTGACTAGAATTTTATAAATTAATTTAATTAATTAACAAAGACTTACTAAACATATAAACTTATAATAACATGACAAAATGATAAAACTCTAATTTTTTTCCCCTCAATAATGAACAATTTGTCATATCATTTGATTGCAAATTCTGAACGATTGTCAAATTTCTAGGGATTTTATTATTTTGGATTAAGCACAACGTCAATTAGAAAATAATCAGATAATCGTTTTTTTTCCAAAGTCCATCAGTAAATGTTTATCACAAATATATCATTGAACCCATCAACATGTTATCAACCATTAACATTGTTATCAAATGCGTTGTATTATTTATTTATACTAAAAATCTGGGGAATTTCAATGTCAATGGTGACAGTATTCCCACCAAATAAAGTCCCTAAATATTTAGGGACTTTACCACCAAATTAACAAATCGACAATCTAGTGATTGTTTGTTTACCTCACAGAAGACTCTAACCTCATTTTTCAATTTTCCAATTGATAAATATTGGATAAATATTTTATTTGGAGAAAATGTCTCAGATTCATTGCACAATTTGCAATAAATTAGTGGAAAATCACGATTATAGTTTGAATAAAACAGAATCTACACATTCTCAAACAGTATTAATAAAATTACTAGAAAGTTTCATTGATAGTGATTTAAAAGCAACAACAACTGATTTTTTAATTTGTAATATTTGTTATTATTTATTGAATCAATTGGACGATTTACAATTACGTGTTAAAAATATACAAGATGAATTGAAATCGTATTTGAAGAATCGCAGTAAAAAGAAAGATGATGGTAAATTGGAAGAATGTTCAGTTTGTTTACAGAAATTTTCTTGTGAAATTTTTAAAAATCATTTGCAATTGGAACATCCAGAATTGAATGATTACGATGTTTTATCATTAGAGAATGATAATACATTTGATCATGGTGTAGATATGAAACTTTTTGATGTAGTTGATGAAAATCAAACAAAAATTGAAAATAAATTGAAACCGTATGAATGTAATGAATGTAAAAAGACTTGGCGCACATTGGGTGAATTAAAAAATCATATGTTCTCACATGATAAAGAACGGTCGTATATTTGTGAAATTTGCGGACGTAGTTATAAACGTAAACAAGCTTTAATGGTTCATGTCGGTATCCATAATGGTATACATCAATTTAAATGTACATATTGTAATAAAACATTTACACAAAAAGGTGGTTTGATCCGCCATCTACCGATTCATACAGGCCAAATGGCATATCAATGTGATATGTGCGGTAAATGTTTTAAATATCATACATCATTCAATATACATCGTTTAAGTCATACTGGTGAGAAAACACATAAATGTGATATTTGCGGTTTTTTATTAATGTCAACATCGCATTTGAAACGACATATGCGTGTGCATACCGGTGAGAAACGATTCAGTTGTAATCAATGTGGACGGCAATTTGCTGAACGTTATAATTTAGTTGTACATCAAAGAAGACATTCAACCATTAACGAAGATAATAAGAAATTTCAGTGAGTTTTTATTATTGATTTTTTTAAACAACATATTTTGAAAAATATTCATTTTCAGATGTCAAATTTGCAATAAATTTTATAATCGTCAAGCTAGATTAGAAGAACATTTACTTTATACCCATCAAAAGATTTATAAAGAAAATGAAACTATTAAATCAAGCTAATTTTTAATCAATTGTGATAAGACTTCTTCATTTAAACGAAATAATTGCCATTGTTCGGTTGTTGTTAAGTTTGTTGCACCTAAACGTTTATAAAATTCAACAGCTGGATTCCATGATAATACATGAAAATCTAAACGTTTGCTTGGTATTTCGTATGCAATTTTCGCAACAGCCATAAATAATCTTTTACCAATACCATTACCACGATATGCTGATTTTACATATAAATCTTCTAGAAATATTGATTTACCCAACCATGTTGAATATGATGAATAATAGAATGCATAACCAATTATTATATTATCATTGGTATTTTCAGCTATTAAACATGTAAATGCTGGATTGTCTGTATCGAAACCGTCTTTTATTAATATTGTTTCGTTGATATTGACTTGATGCTCTAATTTTTCAAATTCAGCTAATTCCTGGGAAAAGAAAAAATGGTATTCTATTGGAATTAATTTTTTTTTGTTCTCTTGATTTTGAATATATCAATAATTATCAAGACATAATGAATTATACCTTGATTAATGTATAAACTTGACTCATATCCTCCTTTTTGGCTTTTCTGATAGTTACATTGATATCTGACTGTTTTAGCATTTTATTATTAATTATTATATCGTTAATTAGAAAAACTTAATTATTAATAATCCTATTCTTCGTTATTTATTAATTTTCTCGATATATATAAAGAAAAATTGTTGGATAAACAAGCTCCAAATTTGCTTGATAACAATTTTCTAGCTTCTAATAGTTTCACATTATTCGATTGCTGAAAATTGAAACGCAATTTTAATGATTCAGTATGATAAGTATGCCACAACTCAATTGTTTTATAATCAATTTTTATATATTTATAGATCGTGTCCAAAGTTCAATGTTCGGTTTTTTTTTTTCGTCTAATTGAGTTCAATTATAGGTCCAATAATTTGTCGCAATTGCTAATTTTAATTTTCCAAAATAAAATTATTTAAATATTTCGTTGAATACGATTAAATAATCAAGTAACATTGGGTTACATAGTGAGCAGTGGTGCCAAGGTTGACATTACAAAACTTCCTATCTAAAAATTCTATTTTCAAGTTTCCAACCTGTTTTCTGACTGCTACTCTGCTATAAATCAGAAATCCGGCTGTAATTATGCTTCGTTCGGCCTTTTTAGTTGAAAATTTCATCGTAAAAAATGGACCAAAGGTAAATACAATTATCTCAATATTTAAATACAATATAAACTTATTAATATATTTAATGAATGATTAAATTATACGAATTCTTTTGACCTTGAACAAAGTCTTGTATAACAGATATATGTAATCGTTGCCATAATAAACTTTTTTTTTCATATAAAGATGATTAAAAAAATATATACGTTTCTAGATTTTAGGTTCTCAATCAAATTGGCAACCACAAAAACAACAAGTTCGAAATTTAAATGTTCATGAACATATAAGTTATACGTTATTGAGAGATGCTGGCATACCAGTACCAAAATTTGGTGTCGCTACAACACCTGAAGAAGTTGAAAAAATTGCTAAAGAATTAAATACAAAAGATCTTGTATTGAAAGCACAAGTGTTAACGGGTGGCCGTGGTGTCGGTAGTTTCAAAAGTGGCCTTAAAGGTGGTGTGAAAATGGTTTATTCGTAAGTTGAATATTATCAAAAAATGACACAACGTGATATTTCGATCAATTTTAGACCAGAGGAAGCAAAGGAGGTTTCCAGTAAAATGTTGGGACAGGTATTAGTTACAAAACAAACCGGTGCAAAAGGTTTAATGTGTAATAAGGTTATGGTAGCTGAAAGGCAGTTTCCACGAAGAGAATTCTATTTTTCTGTAATGATGGAACGTTCTTTTGGTGTATTAACTATTGTATTTTAGAATTTACAGTCAATTACCAAGTTTTAAATGTTTAATAGGGTCCAGTTATAATCGCCTCATCTCAAGGTGGTGTCAGTATTGAAGATGTTGCTAGAGATAGTCCTGAGGCTATTATATACGAACCAATCGATATTATGACTGGTCTATCAGTAGAACAAGCGGAAAAAGTTGCTGAAAAAGTCGGTTTGACTGCGAGAAAGAAAGAAACCGGTGAAATGTTAATGAAAATGTACGATTTATTTCTCAAAAAAGATGCACTTTTAATTGAAATCAATCCTTATGCTGAAGGAGAAGGTGAAAAATGTAAGTAGCAAGTGTTTTTGTCTTATTGGAAGACTTTTGTATAATGGAATTTTTGCATTCTAGATTTTTCTCTGGATGCCAAATTCCGTTTCGATGATAATGCTGCCTTCCGCCAAAAAGAGTTATTTGCATTACGCGATTGGTCACAAGAAGATGAGAAAGAAGTCCGTGCTGCAGA
>JAZBGX010000343.1:0-35128 GCA_037414775.1 Zonitis immaculata
TAATAAATATACATATAATATAAATAGGAATCTATATGATAATTGAGTGATTTTTTTTGTAATATAATTCAAAATAAAACAAATATTATATAGTTGAGTTAATTATATATAAATGAATATTGTTGCAAATTGACTGAACATTTTATATTGCGATACAGATAACAAATTGGATAAGCAATTGAGTTTATATTATTCGTATAACGATAGGGAGAACTGATTTATATACTCAATGGAATTCAAATAAAAAAAAAAACATTTTAATAATCATTCCACTCTTAAAAATATAAGTACTGCTTATATTAGTCACAATACGAATTGTTGAATATTATAAAACTGTAACACTCGAAAAATATTCATCATAAGCTACAATATTTAATAAAATTTACAATCATATTAGGAGAAAAACAAAAACAATTAGGATTATGGTGTATAATTGGTTGTATAATCACAGTACTTGTATAAGAAATATTTATTCATATAGATACTGGATACAAAATTAGCAAATTTCATTCATTTATGGGCGATAATGGCTGTCTAATTTTTATTTTTCTAACACTATCAAAGATATAACAACAGAATATCAAAACAATTATATCAAAAAATATACAGATATCTCATAAGAAATTTATATAAAATATGCAACAATATTAAGCTGTTGTTGTTGGTCTCTTTTTATAAAATAATTGAAAGAAATTGTGCGTTTAGCATAATTCAATAAGGTGATTCCATATAATAATAATAATAATAATAAAAAAATCAATGATTTGAGATGATAAATTGCCTTATTTCCATTTTTTGTAATTTATGAATTACGAACAATTAGCTGCTCTTCGTCAATTTCTTTACATCTCAAATCAATAACAAACAAATAAACAAAAAATCGAGACCCACCCACTATACATATAATAACGTACTTACGTAATATAAGCATACAACAATTAAAACTGTACTATAGTACATATAAAATTTGGAAATTCATATTATTCGAGTAAATACATATTTGCGTCTATACAAACTCGATAACGAATGAATATAAATATAATAATTTGGATATAATGAATTCATACTAAAAATGTTTACATTCAAAATTCAATACGAATCAAATGTATACATTCGCAATAGAGTTTGGACAAAACATAGAAGTAATGGCACTTTCATTATTAATAGAATCACAAATCAATTACATACTGGCTTTACCAATTCCCTCATACCAAATCCACATATTATTGTCTTATTGTTAGTATTCGAACTGTATTTTCTATTGTGGAGAATATGGTGTTTTACCTTTCTGAACATCTTCATAAGATGGTGGTGCTGTTTTATTTTAAAAAATAATTAATTAATATTTGTTTTTCTGTTTTGTTAATTGTACTTACGTAAATCTGAAGGAGGAGGAGGAGCTGTTGGTGTTGGATTTTGAAAGCCTTCAGTCGCTTTCGAATATGGTGGATAACCACCACTAGTTGATACTGGCGGATATGTTCCTGAAGTAGGTGGTGGATATGTTCCACCAGGTGATGGATATGTAGCCCCGGCAATAGGTGGTGAATACATAGCTCCAGCTGGAGGTGGTGGATACATTCCACCAGTTGGTGGTGGATAGGCTGTTCCAATAGAAGGTGGAGGATAAGTTCCTCCAGTTGCAGGTGGTGGATAAACAGCTCCAGTTGGAGATGATGGATAAGTACCTTCAGTTGGTGGTGGATAATGACTACCATTTGTAGGTGGATAATTCATATTCGTTGGTGGTAGAAAGCCTGGTTGAACTTGTGGTTTTTGTTGGCCTTTTTGTATATGCCCAATTTCTGGATGAATAACAATTTCTAAATCTGTTGAACATGATGGTGCTTTTGCTTTAATTTCAATTTTATATTTAACTAAAAATAATGAACAACGTTCAAAATTAGGTAATTCTAAATCTTCAGGTATTATTATTTCCATATTATATATATGTTCACCATGTGCACCAACACCATGATCATCAATTGTTGCAATATTCTCATATTCATGTTTATAACGTGTATCTGGATTTGTTACAGTAAAACGTATTTCTTTATCAAATGATACATGAATTTTTTCAATATTTTCGTTAGACATATTTGTTATTTTAACATCAAAATTCATTGGTTCACCACGGACAAATGCTAATTTTGGAAAATTAACATCCATAGATATATTGCCACCTTGACAGCACCAACAACATACCGTTTTTTCATCAGAATAATTAAATTCATTCTACAATAATACATTTTATAATAATAATAATAAATAAATGTAAGGAAGTTCATATCGTACAAATGAACTTTGTGGGAAATTGTTGCAATCAATTAAAGAAACAACATTAATAATATAACGATCTTCATAATCAATTCTCATTGGTATATCTACAGTTGCAGTTATTTCATAACGTATAGACCCATGAGGTCCCTTATATGTTGATGGTATTTTGTCTGGTAAATCTATATTGAATGGGAAAACATGTTGCCCTCTAGTCAATGGTTGATTATACTCTAGAAATTAAAATTATTTTTAAATAAATTGATTAATATCGAAGATAATAGAAAAAAAACCTGAAGTATATAATTTCTGCTCCATAGATAACACATCTTTATCGCCAATAAATTGAACCCATCTAGTTTTATATTTATTATCGGATTCATCCAAATATTCTTCATCATCTGTCCATTCATTATGTTCAACACATTTTACGCGTATTTTAACAGCTCGGGCATTAATATCACGATCAAAATAACATTCAATCCTACCAATAATTGTATCACCGTTATTATAAGTACCATTATAATTTTCTAATATGATTCTACACTGTGACATTGTGGTAATCTAATGGAAATAACCAAATTGAATATTGGAGATTACCTTGAACAAAATAATTAACAATGACGATCAAAAACAATCCTAAAATACACTTTTATTATTTATTTTTTTGATAAATACTGTAAATTGTGGTATAATTTTTTATACTTCTTACGTAAGAACCGGAAATGCACAACGTCATAAGAATGAAATAAAGTATTTCGTTGAATTTGAAGATGTTGATTTTGATGATGGAAAAATAATAAACTTTCAATTAAAAATAAATCATTTATATAACTTACAATTTAATATTTATCGCCAAAAATCTACCTTGTTCTTCTTTATCCCCTTCCAAAATAAAATTGTATTTGCTTAGCACTCTCTATCGAGTATTGTCTGAATTAAAGAACACGTTAATGTAACCGGTGTAACTGCAGTAAATTATGACAATGTTGCCCTTGCATTATTAAACGAATATTGTAGAAGTATTTGCATATAAATCGATAAATATTGAATTATTAAATCGATAATAATTATTTATATATTTTTTTTAATTATTTAATTCAACATTTATTTTGAATTCGGTATAGATTTTGACAACATTGACATCGGTTACACCGTGCACGTTTGCGCATACGTGCAGTCCCACAATGCAATACTAATTTTTATTCACGTTTATTTTTTTTTTTTAACAAACAAATATGTTTATTACTAATTTAATTACAAATTTAACAATTAATATTTAATTACCGTCTACTTACAAGATTCATCAAATAAAAATACATCAAAATGAGCGATAAAATAAAGGTAATATAATAAATATTTTAGAATTGTTTATTTCAATGTGGCAATTTTTTAGCATATACCGGAACAAAAATTAAAAGCTTTTTCAATCGGTACAATGGGTAAAAGAAATTTATCTAAAAAAGAAATGGAAGAACAACGTAAAAAGGAAGAAGAGAAAGCTGCTGCACATGTATTTATTTTAATATTTAATATTATTGTTTTCGTAACCTAACCTCACTTTATTAAAATGCAGGTATTCGAAGAATTTGTTGCTACATTTCAAGAAGCCCCTATAAGTGGATCAAATAAAGTATGGGTAAAAGCTGGTACCTATGATGCTGGAGCTAGAAGTTAGTATTTAATTATAATGTAATACATTGTCTTATACTGAATTTTTATAGAGGAAGATACTAAAGATAAAGGGAAATTATATAAACCACAGTCGAGGATATCACAACCTGAACCATCAACATCATCAAGTGATAAAGCGCAGTTTTGTGCTAAAATAATATCCGACAGAAAACCGGAGCGTTTAGGTAAAAAAAAACAACATACTAAAAGTAATTTGGAAGCATTTAAAGAAGAACTAAGACAGTAAAATTGTTTATTACTTACCCTTATACCTTTTTTTTTGCTAACTTTTGCTAAATTGTAGAATCCAAGAAGAAAGAGAAGAACGCCATAAATATAAAGGGGCATTGAAAGCACCGATGGAATCGGATATGGATGTATTTATGAGAAGTGGTGATTTAGGTTCATTTGATAATGGTGATCCAACAACAACAAATTTATATTTGGGCAATTTAAATCCAAAAGTACATTTATTGTATTAATAATATAGTTAACTAATGAATACGCGTGTTTTATAGATAACTGAACAACAATTGATGGAAATTTTTGGTCGTTATGGTCCACTAGCTAGTATAAAAATAATGTGGCCACGTTCAGATGAAGAAAAAGCTAGAGGACGTAATTGTGGTTTCGTAGCATATATGAGTCGTAAAGATGGTGAACGCGCATTACGTAATTTAAATGGTAAAGAAATATTGGGTTATGAAATGAAATTAGGTTGGGGTAAATCGGTTATAATACCACCTCATCCAATTTATATACCACCATCATTATTGGAATTATCATTTCCACCTCCACCATCTGGTTTACCATTTAATGCACAACCATGTGCTAAAGACAAAGATTTATTACCTAAATCGACTGAAGAATTGAATGATATACTTAAAACAAGTGTTGTAAAAGTTGTTATACCAACTGATAGAAATTTACTTATGCTTATACATCGAATGGTTGAATTTGTTGTTAGAGAAGGCCCAATGTTTGAAGCTATGATTATGAATAGAGAAATAAATAATCCTAATTTTAGATTTCTTTTTGAAAATCAAAGTCCAGCACATATTTATTATCGTTGGAAATTATATTCAATAATGCAAGGTGATGCACAAAAAGAATGGTGTCCTACAGAATTTAGATTATTCAAAGGTAATAATTTCCATCATATGATTGCGTATTTAAGCAATATATCCGTTTTTTTTTAATAGACGGCTCTATATGGAAACCACCAATAATGAATTCATATACGACTGGTATGCCTGATGAATTAGTTCAAGACGATGAAGGGAGAGAAAATACAAAAGGCTCATTATCAAATACGTAAATTTCTAGTTGTTATTCTAATTGTATTTCTATTTTATTATTATTATCTTATATTTATAGTCAAAGAGATCGTTTAGAAGATTTAATAAGATGTTTAACACCTGAACGTAAAAAAATTGGCGAAGCAATGGTATTCTGTATTGAACATAGTGATGCAGCTGAGGAAGTTGTTGAATGTATAACTGAATCATTATCAAATGAATCAACTTTAATTACGAAGAAAATGGCAAGACTTTACTTAGTATCCGATATACTTCATAATTGTGGTGTTAAAATTAATAATGCCTCATCCTATAGAAAATTATTTGAAACAAAATTATTAGATATAATGGTAGAATTGAAAAAATCTTATGATAAACTGGAAGGTAGATTACAAGCTGAAGGATGTAAATTGAGAGTATTACGTGTATTGCAAGCATTAGATGATTCAATATACCATAAAGATTATGTTAATAAATTGAGAACTGTATTTTTAGGTGTTAAAGAACAGGTTAAATTTATCAATAATCAATATCTATAGTATTTAATTAAATTATTTTTATAGGAAGCCAAAGAAGAAAGCGTCGATAATAGCTTAGATATAGATGGTGATCCATTACAAGATCAACCAGAAACAGATGATGATTTACCAATGGATGGTGCAGCGTTACTTAAAAGTGCAATGAAACGGTATAAAACTCCATCTTTAAGTACTGATATTGATATAGATGGAGCTGAAATAATTGATGATCCAAATGAAGTTGTTGTAACGAATAAAAAAGGTAATTCACCATTATCGGGTTTTATATTATCAAAATGGGAAACTGTTGACCCTGAACAAGTTGAAGCACAAGCAATGACTACCAGTAAATGGGATTTATTAGGTAGTAGTGCTGATCCAAGTCAAGATGGTTCATTAAATGACAATCAAGATTCTAGTGATTATGCAGACTCAAGGTACTAAATAAAATTCAATAGGTATAATACTATAAGGTTTTTTTTTTTAATTGTTATTAGAAATATAACTGAAGAAAGACGAAATAAATTACGAGAAATTGAAGTTAAGGCTGTACAATATCAAGATGAATTAGAATCAGGTCAGCGTGCCTTAAAATCAGGCTGGACCTTACCACAACAAGTTGAACATTATAGACGGAAATTATTGAAGAAAAGTGAGAAAGATCGTAAAGATAAAGATCCAAAAATTGAAAAACATAAGAAAAATTACGATAAAACGGACAGAAAAGATTCGGGCAGCTCAGATGAGGACACTTATTATAAAGAATTGTACGTATTTTCAATGGAGAGAAGAAAAATTTTTTTTGAGATAAATCATTTTGATTTGCTTGCAGGAAAGCCAGGAAAAATAAAAAAATTTCACGTAGTTCATCGAGTGGTTCAACATCAAAGCGCAGGTATTCAAATTTTTATTTATTATTATTAATTGTTTTTCTTTTATTAAAAAAAAATTTTAGATCAAAAAGTCCATCACCAACTAGAAAAAAATGTTATAGAGCACCGACTCCACCAAGTCCTCCTCATATAAGACGACATTCACCATCATCATCACGTTCCCATAAATCCAAAGATTCTGTATCACCAGTTAGTTCAAATGGTAGATATAATTCACCACCTAAATCATCTAAATCTCATAGATCAAGATCAAAAACAAGAAAATCACCATCACCGAGAATTCGTCGATCGTCAACGCCAAAACGTAAAGATAGTGCGTCACCTTATCGTTCTAGACATTCGCCAGATTCATCGAGAAAACATAGACATAAACATAAATATTAATAATAGTTTATATATAAATATATATATATTATTTAAATCGAAAGTCATTTTGTCACATTAATTGCAAATGAATTGATAAGAGATATTTGATCATGGAAATAATTTAAATTGTTATTTTTGTTAATTCATTTACTAATTGAAATTGTGGCAAGTCTTGCTTTCATTAATTTTTCCCCCATTATGAATATTGTACCTATTTTTTCAAGGTTTAAATTAATTTCAGTTCGATCATTTCAATGTTTTATTTCAATACCAATCAAATTTATGATTATAATAAACGTGAAAAACTTTATTTTCGCAACAAAAAAAAAAACAATTTACAAATGAAAATTGTGTATGACGAAGCAAAAGAATGGGTTAATCTTTAAATCCATATTAATTTAAGAAAAAAAATGTAAAAATTGCGACTTAAATCAAAGAAAAAAGTTTAATATAAAACAAATATAGAACACACTCCTTTTGCAAGTTATTTCTTGAAATTATTTCTTAGACTTTGGTTTCTTTATACCACCACTACCTTTTCTAGGTGGAGGTGTAGGTGTTGCACCGACACTAGTTTCACCACCTTTATTCTGTGCTTGTTCTGTTGTTTCTTTGGATTTCGTTTGCGATTCAAGTTTTTCTGTTGACTTTTTCTCGTCTTTCGATTTTTGCTCCATCTTTATACTGTCTGTTTTTACTGGCTGTTGAACAGTTTTCTCAGAAACGCTAGGTTTCTTGCATACTGCAACTTCTGGAACGGTATCAGGTCTTGGACAAGTTGGAGAGGTTAAATCACTAGGAGATATTGGTTTAGTATAAACAGGCTCTTCGACTTTAGATAATGACTGTGAAGGGGTTATTTCAGCTGCAGATGATTCTTTAGTAAGTGTTGGTTGTGTAAATGGTGCTTCTGGTTGTTTAGGAACAACAGTTTGCGTTTGTATAGCTGATGATTGAATTAATTTAGTAACATCGGTAATTGCTTGTGTAGCCAGTGTTTCAAGTTGTTTAGGATCGGTAGTTGTTGTTTTGAGTTCTTTCGGGATAACAGTTTCAATTTGTGTAACAGGAGTTGGTTGTTTAGAAACAGAAGATTCTATTTGCGCAGAAATTAACGACTCATCTGTTTTATGTTTTGGTGTTTCAGCTTGCTTTGAAATCTCAGTCTTAGGTTTAATTGCACAAGTCATAGCCGACATTTCTGTTGTTGATTTATCAGACTGTTCCAATTGTTTGGATATAGGTGTTGTTTGAGATTGGGGAGTAACCAATATTTGACTTTCTATAGTTTGACTAATAGGAGTTTCAGGTTTGGAGGTTGGTTGAACAATCGCTTGTGTTGATAATGGTGCACTTTTTGATGGCTCTTTAACTTCTTCAACTTTTCCTGTTTCTATTGGCTCAATATTCTTTTGAGGAGAGGTTTTTAAGGATTGTTCAATTTTTGTTTTGTCAGTTTGTATTTGTGGTGTTGTTTGAACTTCAGTAGGTTTAGCCTGTGTCGGTGTTTCTGTTGCTGTAAAATTTTGTTATATGATAATATATTTTGTTAATTGTTTTATTAAACCAATTTGATGGGTTAGTTTCAATTCTCATGCAGGATTATTATCTATTAGGTTATTAATTAGTAAAATTAAAAACAATACCAATTTTGTTTAGCGTCTTTATAAAATTTATAGTTAGTGCTTTCAAATATAATTAACAATAGTTAAATAGGCGATAATTTATTTATATTAAAATTACAAATAGGCTTGCTGTAATTTTAACATTTTTATTTGTTCTCAAAAAGCGTTGTTGATTCTTTCATATTTTTACATTATCAATCTGGACATAACTGACCTGGAACAACAGGCTCACTTGGTTGTATAACCTTCGCTTTGGGGGAAGACGGCTCTAAAGTAATAATAATTATATATTTTTTTTACAATTATCCATATAGAAATCCATTAGCAAAACAAGCAAATAAAAAAGAAAACACACAAAACGTTTCAAAACAAAATTGCGTAAAAACAAAAATGATAAAACATACTTCACCTATAACTTAAATCAAATTACTTTATTAAATAAAGATAACTATAAAATAAATACGAAATTCTATCATGCAATAAATAATATGAAGCGTTATGATAAAATAATAATAATAATAAATTGATTTTTATTTAAAGAAAATGCGTTTTGGTTTTTTTTTTAAGCCACACCTTTAGGCTGAGGTAGAACTTGTGGTCCTGATGATAGAGTTTCACAAATCTTACTCCAAATATTATCGAACGAATCTCTTCCTAAATAATCAATATTACCAACTTCCCATCCTTGTCTTCTTAGATGATCATCTAGAGCTATTTGCTCTGCTGTTCTTGCTACACCTAATGTTAATTGGGCAAATGCACCAGCAATACCACTCTGCAAATAATATACGCAATATTAATTTTTTTTCTTTAATTAAACTAGAATCTATAATTTTTATTTCTATGATATTTTTATTAAAATACTTGAAACATCTATACATAAATTCGACTTACTTCAGTTTGATCCTCATGTTTTTGCAATATGGTCTCGTTAGTGGACGCAATCTCATGTTCATTTTGTAGTGCAACAAATGTTCGTTCATTTTGTTTAGGACAGATATCAACAACTACAGGAGGTGTTGAATTTACGTTAGGATCTAAATTTTGACTAGAATTTTCATGGAATGCGATTTGATTAGATTGTGGCAAAGGAATTGGTGAAGGTGATCGCTGATAAGAATGACCATTATGATTATGGAATGACGGTTGGATTTGGTGATTATGTTGATGAATATCATCATGATTATGATTATGTACTGTCTCAGGATGGTGATGATGTTCATTAGGAATTTCAAATTCTTTATTATGTTGATGTTCACTAGGATAATCATATTGTTGATAGGATATGGTGGAGTTATTGTCAGTTTTATTGGAGTTTTCAGATTGATATTGGTCATGAGTTATTTGTGGAACTACATTATGAACAGCTTGATAGCTGCTTACATTTGTATTGTGAGATTCAATAGGCTGTGTTTCTAATGGCTCTTGTTGATAATGTTGTGTAGGAATATTTGGTATATTATGAACATAATTGTCCCAAGGATCATAATACTCAATTTTGGTATTATCATGTAATTGATTAATTTCGGATATGGATTGATGATGATTAATATTAAATTGTGGATAAACTGTAGTGCTTCGAGCCTGTGCAAACACAATCATGCAAAAGAAAAAAAAAACAAATCCATCAGTTGTGCTAATGCAATCATTAATAAAAAATAAATAAATAAAAATAATAAATAAAAAAAAAAATTTATAAACAATAAGACTTAAATACATGCAGCTAGATAATCAAAATGCCAATCAAAACTCAAAATACAAAAGGAAGCAGACTAGGTGACTTACTTTTTCTTTTGTAAAATTTGTCACATAATATCAATTATTTTACTATTAAAATGAGCCAAACAACTAACTCACCTTAATTTCATATCTCCTGTTAGGCTTGCAACATTATTTTTTTAAAATATTTATACATTTTAAAATACCAATAATGGAATCATAGAAGTATTGTCAACAATGAAATATCCCTACAATAACAATAATTCGTTTTCAAAATAAATTTATAATAATAGAATTGTTAATTTAGGAATACTTCATGTCGTCAATTATAAATAAACTTTTTCAATTTTTTTGTTGTTGTTATAAACTTACCATTTCTTGTGTTAAGCCAGAATGGACACAATTACAAAATATATTCCACCAATGTTGTAAAATACTTTTTAAATGTTGTAAATCATTAGATGGTTGAACTCGTTTTGTTTCTGTATTGAAATATTGTAACCACGGTTTTGTTGTACCAATAAAATGAATAATTTTAGCTTCAGAGCCGTATCTAAATAATTCCAAATAAATATGAAAAAAAGAAAACATCAAATATGTTGTTTATATATAGACTTACTGTTTGAAAGCTGGTAAATAAGAATATGTTGCTGTTGAACTCATGTTATAAATAAATGGTAAATGTTTTGAGATATCTTTATATGACCAGTCGGAAAAATAGAGATTCAACAAACCTTGATCACCGCCTTCAACAAAAATTGTCAAAATAAAAAAAAGATAATAAAATTTAAATTAAACAAACCATCAAAACTGCCTTTATCCAAAGCAAATTGTATCAATTTTTCATAAGTATCATTTGATGGTCTATAAACAAATACACCAGAATTAAAACAATCAGGCCAACCAATATCTGGAGCAGCTGATAATTCTTCTCTATCAAATAATTCGTCGCAATATTGTAACACCTAAAATTATTTAAATTTATTTTAGTTATAAAATAAATTAAAACAAAAATTCTACCAATGTGTCTGCATCCAAAAATACACATTTCTCAAACTGTGTAAGACGCCAACAATGTAATTTTGTAAATGTAACGCCTAATTCGGGACGTTTTAATAAACGTAAATTTGTTTCATCTTTTGAATCGAGTATATTAACTTCATGTACAACATCAAAAACTGATGATAATTTCGATCTAAAATTTTTTATGTTTCTTCAATTTAAATATAATTTTTTTAATTAATCAAAATTACCTCATAGGGTCAGTAACACCAGGTGTTACTAATACAACTAGTGATTGTTTAGTACCAACTTGTTTCAAAGAATGGGCTAAAACTAAAGCACCTAACGAATATGAATCGTTAGTAGCTAGTGTAACCCAAGCATTACCTGTAAAAGATAATTCCGATTTCATTACAATTATTATTTGTTAATTATAAATCAATATGCGTATTATTCAGTGTAATTATAAATCTGTTTGTGGGTGGTGCTTGAATGCTTAAAGCTTAGAATTATGTTGCACTACTAAACACCAACGTATTCTAAAATTATAACAAGAAATGCGGACCATTAATACAGTCCTTTTTTTCTCCAAGAAATCGTGCAGCTATTATTAGAGAATACTCAGATATCTCTTATTTAATAATTCAAGTTTCAATATCAAATTCGATTAAAAATAATTATAGTCCTAGTAATTTTTATCTAATATAAATTTTTTTTTTCTTCAATATTTATAAATAGATATGGAAGCTTGACCTGTTCAATTGTGTTTATTTTTATCAATAAGTGTTAAAGAAAATATACAAATTATACCCGAGACTAGGATGATAATATTTCATGTTTAGGAAATTAAAAAAAAAAATTTAGATAAAAATCAATAAATTAAAATCTATAATTAAATTTTTCGAAACAAAAGAAAAAGTGCAATTAGTGGGCAAGGCCAGCAGGTCACTAGGTCGGTAACTGATAAAAAAAATTAGTTACAAGTTGAATGAAATACTCACCTCCTCCCATCGTTGCTGTTTAAATGATAACAGCTAACTAACACTCAAATATCAGAAAATTAATATCTCACTATATTAATTTATTATTTTAGAAAGAAAAATGTCGAGATTAAAAAAGAAAAACACTGATTTTCTTATTTAAATTTATCTCGTCGTGTGATAGACCCGACAAGGGTTTTAATATAGTCGAATGTTTTTGTTGAACCTAAACGCAATGACGACTTCTACTCGACCCGGCCGACGAAAAATAAAATTTTCTGCGCTTGCGGGACACGGCCAAGGTGGCACATACAATCGCATTCATCTATTTATCAGAATACAAAACAAAACAAAAACAAGATAAGCGCATCTTCTATAAATGCAATTTTGAAATTTTACTTTGTATATCCGGAACAATTGAAAACTTGCACTGATTGGGTAGGTTCTTTTTTTTTTTAGAAATGCTCCTTTCATTATCAATTTCATCAAATTTTGAGATAAATTCAAAGTTCAATATTTAGAAATATATATATTTTTTTTGGAAGCTGAAATTTAAACGCAAAATAGAACCAAGAAGCAAAAAATACATATTTGTGCCAAGTTGTTATAATCTATATTGATTTTATTTTGTTTCAATATTTAACCGCCTCCATGAGACGCTTATGTTTTATATTAGATAATTATTGTTTGACCTTTGGCGTTAATATAAATGAAAAATTACCGATAAACTATATAAATTTGCAAATTTTTCAATAAATTATTTAATCATAATTATTGAATTAATTTTGTTTATAATTTGGACATACGTCACTTGACGTTATTGTGATATAACGTTGTTTTTTTTTTCAAATTTAACAATTGATTTTACAATTATCCGTTTTCAAATTAATTCAATTTAAATAATAATTACAATTATCTATTTGAACTTCAATTAGCGATTATATTTCTCGCAGGATATTTATAAATTGACAATAATTTTGTCAAATCGTTTATATAGCAAATATATTTACCAATACTGAAGTAACAAAAACTTTCCACATTCGATATTAAACTATATCTACATAAAAAGAACAAAGATTAATTGATCCATTAGATACTGTATATAATCAGATTTTGAAATCACCTGTTTAGTTTCAAATAAAATAAATTACCAGATACACTTTGAAATAAATTAATATCCTGGTTATCATACAATATAGATCACATTCCTTAGAAGAAATTAAAGTTGAAAAATAATTTATAATCGAGCCAAACTTAAATTAAAAACTATTATAATTTACAATTATAATATAGAATTATCGATATATTTAGATAATTCTATGTACTGAATTGATATTTGTTCAATCGTATTATACAATTGAACATCTATTTGAATTTTCAGAACACGATAAAACCGAATCTTGATAAATAACTAAATTTACAACCTATTCCACTGTACTGTTATATTAACAAACTTAAGTTAATTTTGAGTTAAAATCAGATTATTTCTTTTCTTTTGGTATAATTATTGTTGACATTCAAGCAGCTTTTCCCATTCAATAGGAGTACCATAAACTTCTTGTTCCAACCATAATTGATAGTGTCGTTTAAAACTATCTGATAAATCATATGTTGTTCCAAGAACACTATTAAGTGAATTATCAACAGGAGTAAATTCACTATCCTAATAAATAAATTAAATTTTATTAATTAAATAATAAAAAAAATAAATTAATTCAACTTACTGTTATTTGTGAATAACGACGATTATTGAAACGATCTACAGATGCTCTAAGTGCACATTCTTCAGCTTGAAAATCCCATGGTCTAGCATCTAAATCTAAAAATAATTATTAAGATAATTCGTTGTATTTTTTTGTTATTATAAGAAATATTACCATTTCCATAAGCCCAATCATCATTTAATCTATGCCTTACTTTCTGGTAAATGGCACTAATTGTTTTCATATTTGATTTTCTCCATTGTCTACCTAAATATTTAGTTTGCATTTTAAGCAATTTTAAAACATATAATTGAGTCATAGCATGTCGAACTTTTAACGTTCGTTTTAAAATAGGCGCAGATTTAAATACTACCAGCATCTATGAAAAAAAAAAAAAATGACAACAATCCATTAAAATAATTTCCAACAAATTTCTATAAAATATATTACCATAATTCTAGAATGTTTCCATTTGGTTAATTTATTCAATATTCTCAATAAATTTATACACGAAAACATATTTCGCCATGAATAAGGTGCTGCATCACCAATTTCTAAACTTTCAGTTGTTAATTCAGGTTGATCACCAATTACACAAGATGGAAAATCCAATATTGGTATACTTTAAAATATATTTTATATATAATTAAATTATATTAAAAAAATTGTAGAAATTCTTACACATTTTTAGCACCAATATAAGCCATAATATTTTGATTAAAAAATTTCAATACAAGTGGTATACAATTTGCAAATACTAAATGTTGTGACATAAATTCAAATTGATAAACATGATTCAATTTAAAATGTTTTAAAAGAAGCAATAAAATTGCTGATACAGCTTTAACAATTATTTCTTTATGTCGGTTTACATCAATTCCTAATTTCATTGACTGTAAAACAGTCATTCTAGAAATTATAATCAAATATTAATACTGAAAATATAATAATAGAAAAATACATACGGCATTTCTTCAGGTAAAACATCAGCTACAATATTTATTGAATCAGTTTTAGCTTTTGATGTAGGAGCAGCTGCTAACAGAATTTTTAATAATGCTATCATATATTGAGGTAAATTTGGTAACATTGCTTGATATAATAATTCAGTTGGTGTTAATTCTATTTCACCTTCAGATGTTGATAATGGATTACGTGCAATTTCTTCTTCTTTCAATGTTTGCAATTCAGATAATGATGTATATACATGCTATAATATTATCAATCAATTTTAATGTTTTATCAATTTAATCAATTTTTACCTCTTTCAAAGTCTTGACACCTTCATGTATAGGTAAAGGTAAACCAGCTAAACTAACACGATCACCTTGTAATTTATAGCCAACAAATTTGATTCTAGCTGAATCTAAAAATGCATCAATGTCTTTTTGTCGGACTTTCGGTTTCCATGGTAAGCCTTTAGGTAACGCTAATACATTAGGCAAAGGCGGTGAACTGATATATCTATTTTGGTAATTATTATATATTTGATTTTCACCATTATCAGACGGACGACGTTCATCATATTCTGATAATTCATTCAAATCATCACCATGTTCAGGACCTAAGGTGGCTTCTAATTCCATACCAAGAGATTCTTGATCATCTAAACTACTTTGTTTCATCAAATTCTATAAAACAAAAAAGAAATAAAAAATCAAATATAATTAATTGTAAATTATTTACACGTCGAAATGGTCTAGCGCTTCTTTTCTGATTTTGTGCTTCTAATAAATCACTAGCACTAGCTGGCGGTGATGATGCACGCATTGTTCTAACTATTTCCATTGTATCTTCATCAAGAGGTGGAAGACCAACAGTTTTACGTTTCTCATTTTTCATTTCTTTCAATTCATTCATACCACCTAAACTAACTAATATTAATTTCCATAATAATAATAAAACTTTTTTCATAGGAAAATGAGGTGCTGCCCCACTACAAAATCGTGTCACCATACCTAGCAGTTTAACAATTAATAATTCTTCCTCACCAGGATTAGCTATAAAACAATATATTCGATGAATTTTCAATATTCAACTAAAATCATTTATTACCTAAATCTGAAGAAAAACCATCAATTTCATTTTTATATTCGAGCGAACCATTTTCTTTTTCACTTCTAATCACTTCTGTTATTGTATAAAGTACAGATAATATTACTCGCAAATCTTGTGAATCAGCTAATGACACTGCAATTTTTCTCATAGCAACATGAGCTGCTGTATTATTCCTTAAACAAATATTATTAAATTATTACATACGATATAAAAAAGAAAGATATAGTCATACTCAATTTCTATGTTAAGAAGATCAGTAAACGAATTAAAAACGCCTAATTGATATAATAACATAACATTAACACGTGTCCAATGTTGTTGTTCAGCATCTGATTGCATTTCAGCCCAACAACCTTGTGCTAAATATAATATACATCTTGCTGCTCTCATTCTAAGTTGTTTATTACTAATTTCTAATTGATTCAACAATTTCATTACTACCGATTTTCTTTGTTCAATCGATAAACGTTGCCAACTTGGTGGTAAATTATATTCTTCCATCTGTTCTTCAAATGCTTTAACATTATACGATAATTCTGGTTGTTCTGTATAACTATATAATTCAGCAATTTCGTTTGCATGTGTATCGGCATCTTGATAAATGAATTCAAGATCCGGAGAATCAGTACCACCTCCCTAAAATTGATGAAACGTTTAATAAATGAAAACTATAAATCTATACGAATTCGAATGGATTAATAGAACATTTAATACTGCAATTTTGATGTATTAATTATGAATAATCCGTCGATTGTTTTTTTTTTTTTTGTTTTGTTTAACTCACATCCGAATCCTGACGTTGTCTGCGAATTATTTCTTTCAATCTAGGTAAACCTCTCTTGCCATTACCGTTAGAATCCATACCGGAATTGCCAGCATATTTAACAACTCAACAAACCATGTTTTTATATTTATTTATTTTATTTTCAATGAATTTGTTCTACAATTAAATCAAAACCAAATCCGCCATTACTGTGTAACTGCCACCATTACAGAAATCTAAATTGTTCGTATAGAACGTTTTTGTGTTCGGCAGTTGTACGACAGGAACAAATAAAGCTATGTTCACAATATACAGGTGATATAGCATGCGCTGTTACAGCAAATAAAAATAAAATTTGAATAAGTAATGCATGGTTTACAAAACTATATAACTTTTTGCTTTATTGATAGAATACAATTTCTCTACAAATTCAAATACAAAATTATGCGGCATTCAATTGTTGGTATACGAGAGGAACATACTCATCCCATTCAGCTAGATAGAAATTTCCAGCAACTGGATGACCTAAATTGTACTTTCGAGCAAATTTCCTAATACTAAATTTACCACGACCTTCAGCAGAACTAATAAAAATAATTATATTGAAAAAAGAAAAATCTCATAAATTGTATTAAATAATGAAATTTACTTATTAGGTAGACGTTTCTCGTCAAATTGTATTTGGCCATTTTGTTTATAAACTAGAAATATATAACGATGTAAACCAGTACCAGATGGTGGTGCAGAACCAATATAAGCTGATAATACATCACCTTTTTCAATATTAAGACATGGAATATTACCAACTAACCAATGATGCCATTCTCTATATGTTGGCTCTTTACGACTTGGAGCATCCGGATCTACAATAATTTTTTTTTACAAAAACATAAAATAGCACATTTTAGCATTAATTTACCAGTTAAACATAAAGTATAGAATGTTCTAGTTTCAACTCGCCATTTAACAGACGGCTGATCTTTAACAAGAGTTGGTGTTAAAATATTACCCATTGCAGCCTCTGCCGTACTAGGATAGGTAACCTGAAATTAACTCATTATATTCATAAAATACTCAAAATATATCAATATGTTTATTACTTTAGCAACTCCTTCAGGAACTTTATCGATAACATCTGGTATAATCTTCTGTTTTTCCATAGGATGATCTAAAAATACACAAATACTAATTATAATAAATAAAATTAATAAATTATAATATAATTACAGCATTTTCCTCTTGAAAGAATGTTACCAACAAGTGGTAAATTTTGGATAATTCGTTTAGAAAAACCATTACGAGATCCTAAATACATCACAGACAATATAGAACACATTGTAGACGTTAAATTTCGCAACAATCAAAATTGAATTAAATTAAACTTGATAACAGAATTAGGTTAAATTATAAAAACAATATTGTTTTCGTTTTGTTTTTATTTGAATAACTTCCGGTAATGGACAATTTTTTTTTTACAAATCATTCGAGCCTTCGTTCGTTGCTCGATATCATGAATTTCGTGCTCGATCTTTTCAATGTTTAAAGCTGGGTTTAGTGATTTGCAACAAAAATTCTTGTATATATCTTAAATTTGATTCAATGTTTCCTGTTAATTGATTATTGATTGTAAAAAATATATATTAATTCAAGATATTAAAAAAAAATATATAATTGCTAAATTTTGTATAATGTATATAAATTATTGGAATTTAAAGATGGTGTATATTGGGTTGCATACGTTGTGCTGGGAACCATGATGCCAACCTCTAATTTGAACTGCAAAGTATTGAAATACGATTCTGAATGTTGTTTTTTTTTAATTAACTAATTAACCATTGCAGGTTAATTGTAAGATGTGGTAGATTTGTAATTAAGTTTTTAGTAATTATTTACTTATATGTTTCGTTAATTATTTTTATTTATATAAAGATAGAGCAATGGCTTGTTATATTAGTGAAAACGTGTATACACATACATTTACACCTAGAGAATATCAGGTGGAATTACTGGATTCAGCTAAAAAGAAGAATACAATAATATGTTCAAGTACCAGTTCAGCAAAAGCTTTTATAATAATTAAACTATTACAAGAATTTTCTTATAATATGAGAAAAGAAAATGGTAAACAAACATTATTTTTATTAGATATACAAAATGTACCTGTTATAACATCTCATGTTAATCTACTGACTGATTTAAATGTAATTAGTATTACGAGAAGTGAAATTATAGACGAATTAGATCATAAATCATTGAAATACAATGTAATTGTAACAACAGCTGAAATTTGTGTATTATTATGTAGAAAACAATTGATAAATTTAAAAAACTACAATTTAATTGTTATCGATTGTTTATATGGTTGTAAAGAGAATTATATCGAAGAAATCATGTCGAAATATCATACTATAGATAATGATAAACCAAGAATATTAGGTTTAACATCTGGTATATTGAGTAATGATATGCAACCAGAACGTTTAGAAGCTGAATTACAACGTTTAGAAAAATTATTAAATTCACATGTAGATACATCTAGTGAAATATTAACATTAATACGTTTATCGTGTCGTCCACGTGAACGTATAATTGAATGTGCCAGAAATATACAAAGTTCATTACATTATCGTCTCAAATATCTTATACAGCAAGCGAAAACATTTTTGAATGATCATCGTTATGATTTAAGTGAAATATATGATGACGATTTATTAGAAGAATTTAAACAAGTACCAGATCCAAAAGAACAACCATTGAATTTATTTGATGAATTTTTAGAAATATTAGAAGATTTAGGACCATGGGCAGCTGATCGGGCCGCTTATGGAATGTTAATTAAAATTGAAAAATTAAAAGTTAAAGTACCTTATGAAAGACATTATTTATTATTATGTATGACATCAACAGTATTAGTATCGATACGTGCTGAATGTGAACAGGAATTTCAATGTTTCACCGATAAAGAACGTATATTTAATTTTTCTACACCTAAAGTACTTAGATTTCTTGAAGTTATAAAACAATTTAAACCAGCTGGTGAAAAACCAGAAATAAACGAAAAATTACCGGAATATAATAAAGATATTAATAGAAAAATTAAAGGGAAAAGTTTTAAAGGTCCACGAAGACCTTTTATTAGTCGCAATCAAGTCGATGATCTTTTATGTGCTCTTGTTTTCGTTAAAAATCGATATAAAGCTGAAGCACTGTTTACATTACTTTGTGTAAGTATTCAATTTGAAAAAATCACAAATATAATTTATTTATTGTATTAATAATATTTTAGATTATGTCGAAGAATGATGAAGAATATTGGTGGGTGTCCGTATCATTTTCGGTAAATAAAATTGCCGATCCGGTAAGAGAACCAAAGGAAGCTGAATCAGAACATAAACGTCAAGAGGAAGTTTTAAGAAAATATAGAAGTCATGAATGCAATATTATGATAGCTACTGCTGCATTAGAACAAGGCTGTGATTTACCTAAATGTAATTTAGTAATACGTTTCGATTTACCTCAATCATTTCAGAGTTATATACATAGTAAAGCGCGAGCACGTGCCAATGAAGCACATTATCTTTTATTTGCTAATGAAAATGAAGTGAAACAATTTGTTGATACATTGGCTACATATAATGAAGTTGAAAATACATTATTAAAACGTTGTTATAGTTTAGAACCTGATAAACATGAAGAATTAGAAGCTGATTCATTTTCAGTATTGTGTAAACCATATCAACCATTACCAGATAGTGGTAATTATGTTACATTATCAAATGCAATTGCATTAATTAATCGATATTGTGCTAAATTACCAAGCGACACATTTACTAGATTAACTCCAATATGGCATGAAACGAAAACAAATGATGGTTATGTATGTTCAGTTAATTTACCAATTAACTCGCCTGTTAAAAAGACAATAACTAGTCCACCAATGATTAATATGTTGTTAGCTCGTCGAGCAGCTGCATTTATGTTATGCCAGTTATTACATAAAGCTGGTGAATTAGATGATAATTTACAACCAATTAGTAAAGAAAATTTCAAAGCTAATGATGATGATTGGAATTTTTCTATAACAGACGATGAAGATGATGAAAATTTAGATCCTAGACCTGGTACAACAAAACGTCGTCAATATTATTATAAAAAAATTGCCGATGCTTTATTACATTGTCATCCTGTATCTAATCAATCGACATATTTTTATAAAATTGTTATGAAATTAACATGTCCATTACCTGAAGAACAAAATACTAGAGGTAGAAAAATTTATCCACCTGAAGAATCGCCACAAGGTTTTGGAATATTGACGTCGAAAGAAATACCAAAAGTATTATTACATGCTTGTCTAATTAATTATAAATTTAATAAGTATGATTATATAATTCCAGATAAGTGCCTTTCCAATTTTTACAAGATCGGGTGAAGTTAGTGTAGATTTGGAATTGTGTTCTAAAATAATTTTAAATGAATTACAAATAACAAAAATTAGAGAATTTTTAAATTATACTTTTACTAGTGTTTTACGATTACAAAAATATTTGACATTATTTAATCCAGATGCATCTGCTAATTCGTATTTAATTGTACCAACGCTTGACGGTAATTCTCTATTTTCTTTGTATTTATAGTAATTAATCGAGAAAAATAAATAATTTTAGATACCAATGGTCAAACTAATGTTGATTGGGAATTTATCGATTTAATATTCGATAATTTGAATGTATTACCAGAAATAATACCAGAAGAAGTACGTGAAAATTATAAATTTGATTCAAATAAATATCGTGATGCTGTTGTAATGCCATGGTATAGAAATCAAGATCAACCACAATATTTTTATGTCGCCGAAATATGTACAAATTTAAATCCATCATCCGATTTTCCTGGTTCAGATTATGCAACATTTGAAGAATATTATTTTAAAAAATATAATATAAAAATACAAAATAAAGAACAATATTTATTAGATGTTGATCATACATCGGCACGTTTAAATTTTTTAACACCACGTTATGTTAATCGTAAAGGTGTTGCATTACCAACAAGTAGTGAAGCAACAAAACGTGCTAAACGTGAAAAATTAGAACAAAAACAAATTTTAGTACCGGAATTATGTGCTATACATCCATTTACAGCTTCATTATGGCGTAAAGCTGTTTGTTTACCATGTATTTTATATCGTATTAATGCATTATTATTAGCTGATCAAATACGACGTACAGTTGCCATTGAATTGAAATTAGGAAAATTACAACTTGATCCAGGTATATTTCATATGTTAAATTATTAAATTGATTATTACAATTTTTTTTGTTTTTTGAAGATTTTAAATGGCCACCATTGAATTTTGGTTGGAGTCTAGCTGATGTATTACGAAAATCTAAAGAAGAGAAGAAACAAGATAAAATAGTAGAACAAATTGATGAAAATAACAAAAATATTGATAATAGTGATATTTACAATAATTTAGATGAATCAATAGAAGAAATAAAAAATATAGACGATCCTGAAATGATTGAAATTGGTACATGGTCAAATGATATGGCAACATTAAATGGAAATAATAATGATTGTCCTATAATAAGATATGCATCACCTACAAATTGGTTAAATATGAATAATTATAACGATAATATTGATGATGATCAAGATGATGATGATTCATTTAGTGATTTAAGTTATTCAGATGATGAATCAGATTCAGAATGGGGTGGTTTACGTATTGAATTTACAGCTGATAATATAGCAGAAGCTTTAGATGATGAACAACAGAATGATGATAATTTTAAATTAGTTGAATATTCGAATTTATGGAAATTAGATAATAATGATAATAAAAATGATTTAACTGAACAATTAAAAAACGAATTTCGCAATAATTTTAATAAAAATCGCCAACATATATTGTCGTCTGGTATTTTAGTTAGAAGAACTGTATGTTTTGAAAAGACTACAGATAATGATTCGTATTATGATAGAGAATTAGATGTTATATCGACAAATTTTGATTTTAAACAATTATTTGTTGTTCCAGAAATAAATGGATCAATAAATAATGAATTGTACCTAAATAATAATAATAATTCAATTGATACACCAATAATCAATTTGAATGGTTACAATAATGATGATAATTTAAACAACATATCTGATTTGAAATTTAAATTTGATCAACAACCAAATTTAGATGAACACCCTGGACCAAGTCCAAACGTTTTATTACAATCATTAACAATGTCAAATGCTAATGATGGTATTAATTTAGAACGATTAGAAACAATAGGTGATTCATTTTTAAAATATGCTATAACAAATTATTTATATTCAAAATATGAGAATGTACATGAAGGCAAATTAAGTCATTTACGTTCAAAACAAGTGAGCAATTTGAATTTATATCGTTTAGGTAAAAAGAAAGGTCTTGGTGAATATATGATAGCAACAAAATTTGATCCACATGATAATTGGTTACCACCATGTTTTTATGTACCAAAAGAATTAGAAGAAGCATTAATCGATGCACAATTTCCAGCAAATTGTTGGACAATATCCGATATGGCAGCAACTAGAGATATGTCTATTGATGAAATATGTACAATGGTTAGAGAACGTGGTGATAATATAACAACATTAAATAATATAATACCATATAATTTAGTAACACAACATAGTATACCAGATAAAAGTATTGCTGATTGTGTTGAAGCATTAATTGGTGCATATTTAATTGAATGTGGACCACGGGGTGCATTATTATTTATGGCATGGTTAGGTATACGTGTATTACCACAATTAAGTGATGGTAGTTATGGACAAGTACAATTACCTAAATCACCATTATCATATAATTATAATAATTGTAATAATAATAATAATAATAATAATAATATAAATAATGAATTGAATAGATTGTTGGATGGTTATGATAGATTTGAATCACATATTGGTTATAAATTTCGTGATCGTTCATATCTTCTTCAAGCATTAACACATGCCTCATATTCACCAAATACATTAACTGATTGCTATCAACGTTTAGAATTTCTAGGTGATGCTGTATTAGATTATTTAATAACACGTCATTTATATGAAGATACACGGATGCATTCACCAGGTGCACTAACTGATTTACGTTCAGCATTAGTTAATAATACAATATTTGCATCATTAGCTGTACGTAATGGTTTCCATCGTTATTTTCGTAATTTATCACCAACATTAAATGAAGTTATTGAAAAATTTGTTAGATTACAAGAAGATAATGGTCATACATTAGTTGATGAATTATATTTAGTTGTTGAAACTGATGAAGTTGAAGATGTTGAAGTACCAAAAGCACTTGGTGATGTATTTGAATCAGTTGCTGGTGCTATATTCCTCGATTCTAGTATGTCATTAGATGCTGTATGGAAAGTATATTATAATATGATGAAAAATGAAATTGAACAATTTAGTAATAAAGTACCAAAATCACCGATACGTGAATTATTAGAATTAGAACCAGAAACAGCTAAATTTGGTAAACCAGAAAAATTAGCTGATGGTAGACGTGTTAGAGTAACTGTTGAAGTATTTGGTAAAGGTATATTTAAAGGTATTGGACGAAATTATCGTATTGCTAAATGTACAGCAGCTAAATGTGCATTGAAAAATTTGAAAAAACGAGGCTTAATTCGAAAATTTGACGATAAATAAAAATTTATCGATTATAAATTTTGTGCCATTTAATTAAATATTTCTTTTTTTTTTTCTTTTTGAACACATTTTAGTGTGTTTAAATTCTAATTGTTATTAAAATTATATATTTTCAGATAATTTCGTTCTTAAAGCAATAAAATTGCAATTATCATGTTTCTTAACATTAATCTAGTCAAACTATTCTTTCTCAACATGATTCTGTGATTAGTTGACTTGTACATATGGCATATATACGTAGTATTATATCAAAACAAAATTAATGATAATACAATAATTAATTAATCAATTGTTGGAATTAGTGTTCCAGTAAATTTAAAATTAAATTCATTTTCATATCATTAATTATAATTTGTCGCCGTTATTCCAATTATATTTATTTCATACAAATATTTGAATAAAATGTGATAACTTTTTGTATGTGATAGAGTTTATGATTTTTTTTTTTTTTCGAGTGATTTTCAATTTTGTATTTGTTAATTCTAGATATAAGTAGTCGTTTTTCTAAGAAATTCACAATAAAATAAAATATAATAAATTAATGATTGAATTTATAAAAAATACCTATAAAGGAAGTGAATATTATTAAATCTAATCTTTAAACGGATTATTATGACAAACAGTTTCAAGTTTAAAGTATTTTGTTCTTGCATTTAACTGATAATAATTCGAGGTCATTAAGTTTGAAAGGTGGAACAGGTTTAATATTGTATGGTATTTTAATGTCAGTTGGAGACCTTAATAATTTCTAATTTATACTTTCACTTAATATTTGATTTTGCTATCAGATATATAAAACAAAAGGTTTTTTAATCTCAGAATTGGAAAGTTTAAATCCTTGCATAGTTATCTTTATCAGATAATTACGAAATAACTTCGATAAATTACAGATATTATTAATAAAACGAGTCGATGGTATTTGAAGAATTTTGTGTTTTTTTTTCAAATTTTTTCACAACGTGTGGGGAGTTAGTAAAAGTAAAAGTAACTCTACTTTGTATTCCCGTTAATTCAGTTATAAGTGATCGGTTTTTGAGTTCGTTTCAATATTTTAATAATAAATAATGATATCATATGAAGAAATTAAAATCAAACTCGACCAAACTGGTCAGTCGCATTTATTAAAATTTTTCGACAATTTAATAAATGACGAACGCGAACATTTCCTTAATCAATTAAATAATATTAATTTCGATCAAATCAATCAACTTTACGAACGAGCTATAACATCACTAAAGGAAATTAATGATTTACTTGATAATCGTATGAAACCAATACCATCGTCACAATTTGAATCTGAAGAATCATCGAGTGCACAAATTTTAGCGAATTATCGCAATTATGGTATTGAGACAATATCAAATAATCATGTTGGTGTGTTATTATTAGCTGGTGGACAAGGTACTAGATTGGGTGTTACCTATCCGAAAGGAATGTATTCAGTTGGTTTACCATCTGGTAAAACATTATTTCAAATACAAGCGGAACGAATACAACGTTTACAATATATAGCTAAAGAAAAAACTGGAAAAAACGGACGTATAACGTGGTATATTATGACTAGTGGACCAACAAATAAACAAACAGAAAAATATTTGAAAGCTAATAATTATTTTGGTCTAAATCCAGATGATGTTGTATTATTTGAACAAGGATTATTACCATGTTTCGATTTCAATGGTAAAATATTGTTAGAAAATAAAAATTCGGTTGCACTAGCACCAGATGGTAATGGTGGTATTTATCGTGCATTATCATCGAATGGTATATTAGATGATATGGTAAAAAGATGTATTAAATATATTCATGTTTATAGTGTTGATAATATATTAGTTAAAGTAGCTGATCCAGTATTTATCGGTTATTGTGTTAATAAAAATGCCGATTGTGGTGCTAAAGTTGTTAAAAAAGCTGGACCAACAGAAGCTGTTGGTGTTGTTTGTCAAGTTGATGGTCATTTTCAAGTTGTTGAATATAGTGAAATAACAGAAACAACAGCTAATTTAAAAGACAATAAAGGCAATTTATTATTCAATTCTGGTAATATATGTAATCATTTTTTTACTGTTGATTTTTTAAAAGATATTGCTAATAAATATGAAACAAAATTGAAATTACATGTTGCTAAAAAGAAAATACCGTATATAAATGATAATGGTGATAATATAAAACCGGATATACCGAATGGTATTAAAATCGAAAAATTTATATTTGATGTATTCCAATTTTCTAATAATTTTGTTACGTGGGAGGTACGTCGTAATACTGAATTTAGTGCATTGAAAAATTCAGATGATGCTAAAAAAGATTGTCCATCAACAGCACGTAATGATCTATTAGCATTACATAAATATTATATTGAAAAATCTGGTGGTATTGTTAATAATGATGTTGAAATATCACCATTATTATCATATGATGGTGAAAATTTAGACACAAAAGTGAAAGGTAAAATATTTGATAAAGTTACAATACTAAATATTGATGATTAATATAAAAAGTTTAACAGTAAATTTCAATTGATTCAAGTGCAATAAACTCAAATTTTAAAGGTAGATGTATCAATTATATCGATTTATATTTTTATATTTTGATAATGTCAAATATTAGTCAACTTGCTATTCACGTGTAGTAATTATTGTCGCCTATTTCCTGAGAAATTTGTTGTAAGTGATAATTCGTAAAATATAAAAATAATAACTTATCATGGATTAATCAATTATCGTTAAGGATAAAATGCATCTATATAACAATAATAAATTTATCATTAATCTGAGTAATTGCTTAAATAGATAAGGTAAAATAATATTGATTTTTTTTTCTAAATAAAATTTTAGATTATTTTTGTATAAAATATATTTTTTTTTCAAATAAATACGTATGTGTGTTCACAATAAATCTGTGATTATATATATTGTTCAAAATTTTACAGTTATTTCTTTATAATTTTATAAAATATTCCAAAATAAATCTATAAAAGTATTTGTTTTTTTTTTAAATTCTAATTTATATTCAAAGGATATATCGAAAAACATGTTTATATTTATGTACCTGAGTGTCTAAATATATCAACAACAAATAATATAAAACATGTAAAACATTCAAAATTGTACTTTTCAGTGCGGAATATACAAAGACGGTTTTGGGTGAGACTCCATGGGGTCTCGCCCAAAACCGTCTTCTTTTTTGCTCCAAGTCCAGCGAAATATAATTACTAACCAGTTTTTAATAGAATCTTTGTATTCTTAAGCGTTAGAA
Source organism: Zonitis immaculata (assembly GCA_037414775.1). Taxonomy (NCBI): domain Eukaryota; kingdom Metazoa; phylum Arthropoda; class Insecta; order Coleoptera; family Meloidae; genus Zonitis; species Zonitis immaculata. The sequence goes on from JAZBGX010000343.1 coordinate 27,839, forward strand.
AAACAGAGGTATCGAAACATTTATACTTATTTATTTAATAGTTTGGACTGTAACATATAATATTGAAACATGAAAAGTGATTTGTTTCTTTTTGTACTGGATATACGTTCTGTATGGTGGGCAATTGTTTTTTTGCTTTAAAAGTTTCTAAAAAGCTGTATTTTTATTTTGTCGGTTTGGTGTTGATTATGTCTGAAACTTATGCAACCAAATATACATGCTTTTGATCAAATTATTGTTAATTTTATTAACAAATTATGTGGGTTACTCAAATAATGAAGGAAGATTTATGAATAATTCCCTATAATAATTTATTTTTAATTTAATGTTGATTTTCGAATAAACTTGACCCCGAATACCTGAAAACTAATGTAAGTTTGCTTGGTTTATGAAAGAGGGCGCTTTATTATATCCGTATTTGTCGCTGCATTGCAGCTGTCAATTTGGGAAACTAAAAAAAAAGAACCTAAAAATTCTTTAAATTCCAATTAAATTACAACTTTTTAGATATTTTATTTTATACAATTATAATATAATATAGAAAAATTTACTTAAATTATTTATAGATCTATTTAAAATAATTAACGATATTAAATTTATTAGAAAAAATACCGATACAACACGTCTCGTCTCAATTTTTAGGTTAGTACCGTTTTCTTAATAGTTAAATAGTTTCATGACTTAAAAATGTATGTATACAACAATTTATTTTAGTAGATGAATTTTGTTTAATACCGATATGGCTAGAGGACAGCAAAAACTTCAATCTCAAGCTAAAGCCCAAGAAAAGGCAGCTAAAGCTAAAAAACAACAGGGCCATAGTGCTACCGATCAGAAAAAAGCTGCACAAAAGGCACTTATATATGTTTGTACAGTTTGTAAGGTATAAATTGCAAGATAATAATACCAAAAAACTAATTGATTATTATTATTAATAAAATTGTTTTGTTTGTATTTTAGGCCCAAATGCCTGACCCAAAAACCTACAAACAACATTTCGAAAATAAACATCCTAAAAATGAAGTGCCTGCTGAATTAAAAGACATATGATCAATCACATATTCCATTAAAAACTTTCTAATTCCGTTCATTTCATTGTTGGAAGGTACATCGTTTATTCTTCTCTTTTCTCATGGCAGTTGAGGTACTTTGTATTAATTTTTGCCGTACTCATCGTCTATTAAGTTGATTTATGTGATTTTTTTTTATTATTATTATTTACTAATAAAAGTTTTATTTACCAGTTGATAGCTTTTTTCACAAACAAATAATAACATCATTGATTTAACAGAAATATATTGTAAAAACTGTCACAAATTTACAGTCAAAAATTTATTCGACTTAAATTAGAAAATTAGAAGGAAAATAATAAACGACAGACTCATACAGATGTACATAACATTCCCGCAAATGATTTTCAAAAATGATGTAATATATTTATATATATTTTTTTAATTTAGAAAATTTATATAAACAAAAATTTACAAATATTGTAATTACAACTTAATACAAAATAATACATAAAACGTGACTACCTAAGCCATGAGAAGATAAAGCAAAGAATTTAAAAACTTTAGATATTGCTTTAAGTACGTTTGTTCTCTTTTTGCCTTTGATATGCTATTGAAAAATATATATATATATGTATATAGTATAAAAAATACAGCACTGGGTACGAGAAATAACAAAAAAATAATTTAAAAAAATTATTGAAAAATTAACGATTATATGGAATTTGTTTTGAATGAATGTGAATGAATATGATAAAATTACGAATATGATTCATACAAATGTGCATTCATATCATTCAAACATACAATTTCTTAAACTATACATGATTTTTGTAATTTTTATAAAGTTTGTTGTTTAAGTTGTGATAATTTTGCTTTAACTTCATGAAAACTTGGTCTTTTATCTGGATTCAAATCCCATGCTTGTCGCATAATTTCATAAACTTCGGGCGGACAACCTTCTGGAGCTTCCATTTTATAACCTTTTTCAACATGCTTCACAACATCCGCTAATGGCTTTTTATTAAAAATAATAATTAGTCGAATAATCATTCGATTGATTTATTATAACTTACTATTCGAGGATAAGGGACACGTCCAAATGAATAAATCTCCCATAACAATATACCAAAACTCCACATATCAGATTTATTTGAAAATTTCTAAAATTAATCTAATCAATATAAAGAATTATTATTATTAGAAATAATTACATTTAATTTTAAAGCTTCTGGTGCAGTCCATTTAATTGGTAATTTCGCCGATTCTGATGTAGTATTTTTTTCATTACGCGCTAAACCAAAATCAGATACTTTAGCAACACCATTTTCCGATATTAATACGTTACGTGCTGCCAAATCACGATGTACAACATGCATCTTTTCTAAATATTCCATACCAGAACTTGTATCAAATGCAAAATTAATTTGATCTTTTTTCGTAACATGCAATCTACCTCTAGATCTTAAATAATCAACCAAACTACCTTTACTCATATATTCAGTTATTAAATATATTTGATCTTTTTTTCTAACTATTCCTAATAAATTAACCAAATTTTCATGATGTAGAGATTTCATTAAAATAGCTTCAGCTTCACTAGAATCTTTTAAAACTTTTACAGCAACTTTATTTTTTTTCCATTTACCCAACATGACTTCGCAAAATTCACCTTTACCAATCGGCTCACAAATCTATATAAATATTTAATTTTATTTATAAATAATCGACACTCCAATTAATCGCTATTACCTCTAATTCTTGTTCAGGAATTATACAAAGATCATCATTTTCTTTCAATAATGGTTTAACTAATTTCGTACATAAACCATCAGCATCATTTTTATAATGTTCTATCAATTCTTCAAGATTATCAAAATATTCTTCATCGTCAATCGTTAATCTAATACCGTGCATTTTAACTCTATAATGTTCAACTTTATTTTGATAACATACACATAGTGTATAATCACCAGGAAAATTCGTTGATTCCCTAACAAGAAATAAACCATCGACTCTCGGCCGAAGTAAATTTTCAGCATCCTCACGTGATATTTTACCATGAAACCAACTATATATAAAAAAAACATTATCCATATCATATATGTCTATATATATATATAAATAAATGAATGAAACTCACGGTGAAATCAATTTTAAATTTGATCTCATTGGACTATGTACTCGATTTACGTTAACTTCATGATCGCCAGTATTTTGATTACGGAAATTACCACAATCTGGACTTACATTCATATTATTTTGTGTTCTCATAACCAAATTACATTCATTTATTATATTATTGTCAATTTGATTTGATAATTCTTGTGGAGCCATCTAAAAAAAAACACAACTATTTAATTTGAATAAATTCAATAACAAATTATTCATAATTAATTACATCAACTTAATAATATGGAATCACAATTACTTCAAGGTTAAAAGTTGGGACATTTTTAACAATAATCTCAATTGTGTAATTTTCTAATTTAATCGAATAATAATAAGTTTCATCCTTTAGAATTTTTTAGTCACTTCTTTTCAATCTCTCGAATAATTTTAATTAAGATATTTTTTAATAATTTGCGATATTGTTTTTTTTTTATATTCATTATCAAGGTCATTCACATTAAAAAGAAATTATCAGACAAAAAATAGTTATAACATAAATATTGAAATATTCACTTTTATTAGACACAACGTTTTGAATCCATAAGGACACAAATATGTAGTTTGAATTGGGTATTATTTAAAAAAAAAAAATTACCCGGGAGCAATCTTCAAATGGTCGAGGTATATCGTTGGGTGTACTACGTTTAATACCCCTAGCTGGTACTGTTGGTGGTGTATTTGAACTCGTCATTGAATCATCCCATACACCATCAGTTTGACGAAATTGATCGAAAATATAAGGCTGATATCTTTGCAATTTTGACTAAAATATAAACAAAAATAGACTATTTATTAATGCAATTCACACACAATATAAATGTATGTCGTTATACCTGAGTGTACGGTGAGTTTTGGCTGGTCATCACTTATAAAAACTAAACCAATATACCATATAACCGCTGAAAATAGATTGTAGAGAAAAATAATGATAGAATTGAGTTAATAAATAATTTTTTTTTATATTTAATATTCTAACTTTTCCGGTCCCGCAAACACACTTATTTAATTTAATCGTGATTATTTTTGATAAAAACAAATAACGGAAATTATTAATAAAATTACAAATTAAACTATTTCTATAAATATTATTTTAACATTTCAAATTGAATTTATGTAATATTTATTATATCAACATAATACCCTATTTAACGTACCATTTACATTCGAAATAATTGCAAAATAGCTTCAATTGTGTTTAATATTTAGAAGTGACACACTGAATTAGAACTTGTAATTATTACATGAATATTTTAATAAATATTATTTATTAAATTGAATACTTAACATACCATTTTAAATATTATTATAACATTACAACAACAAAATTTTCAGATTATATTAAGTATTATTTTTATATTTTTCAAATTTCAAAATTATTCATAACGTCAGTTGTACACCAACAAACTGCCATTTTGTGTGTCAATTTCATGGAGGTTAGATACATCTTTATACTTTGTAGTGGTAGAACTGTATTGTCAAGTATCAAAATTGTTTTTGACATTATTTTTAATAAATAGAAAATTAATTATTTAAATTAATTAATAATATTAACAAATTCTATAAATATTTATCTCCTTTTAGAATTCAGAAGATGAAATTGAACCTTTTCAAAATAGAAGAAATCAAATTGATTATATTAAATGTTTTCTTGTGGTATTTATTACATGAAATTCGCAATTACATAGAATGGAAATCATCAAAGATTTATTAAAAAAAAAACACAACTTAAATACCAATGATAATCAAAAATAAAAAATGCGTTTCAGAGATCATATAAAGGAAAACGTAAATTTATTAATTGAGAAATTGATATTAGAGCAAGTGTAAACCATTAACGTTATTATTACAATATGTTTAATATTAATTTTATTTATTTATAGAATTTGATTTTGATATTTATTGAGGATCACCTATTTGGATTTTATGATAGAAATATGTTAAATTTCGAAAAACAATCAAAGAAATGACTACTACAATTCTCGAAAAGCAAAGGTATCTATTTAACAGCATTATAATATAATTAACGGGCTGTTTCAATTGATCTGAATAAATAAAATTTGTAAATTATAGTTTATTCAAGAAATATGAAGAATGATTATTTGGTATTGAATTTCACCGAGTCTAATCATCCTCCTTCCCACTCATGTCAATGACGTCACGGATTAATTAATATGCAATTATTTGATTTTCAGTTTAATTGACTTTTCTATATAGCTCAAGAATAATCAAATATTGAATCTTATAGAGCAAAAAAGGAGCAATTTTTTGGTACTAGCATCATTTTGGGAAAATAAATATTTTTTGAAATATCTCGAAAAAACGTTTTGTATTTTCAGTAGCTAATATTTAATTTATTAATAATTTTTCGAGTGGAGCAATTTTAGATTCTGATGGAGCATTTCAGGAGCAATTTTTTGATATATAATTCATTGAAAAATATTAATATTCCGCGCTAACTTAATAATGGTAATATCTATTTGTGAGAAATCCCCAAATTTTATAATTTCAGTATGGATTTCTGTTTTTTTTAGTCTGAATAAATAAATCTGCGTATAAGATAATGAATGCTGAAGTTTTGTACACGCCCTCAATATGGTAATACAAAAATGTCGTGCAAATTTCAAGTGCCTCGTTTATCGAGAGCGATAGATATCTTAGACAAATAATAATAATAATAATTATAATAATAATAAATTTAAATTATTATTATTATTATTATTATTAGCATAAATGAGGGTAAGAAATAAATCGACAAGGAGAAAAAATCGACTTACAATATTAGCGATCCTACGACTCGCCGAGAGTGTTGGTTGCTCCTCGTAGTTTTGGACTTACCTTTGATCGTTGAGCCACGATGACGTTGGATTGAACAAGAAAAGTCCCCCATTTTGTTATATCCGACAAAATCTATAAACAAGAACAAATATAAATATAATTTCGAATTCAAATTCTATGGGACAAGTTTTTTTTGTGCAGAAAAAATTTTTAGGGGTTGCAAAATGGATCGTCAAATTTTTCAGATTTCACAAACTTATAGTTAAAAAAACAAAAGCTGTTGCTCATTATTCCTCATCGATTTAAAGAACAAAAAAAATTAGAAAATATCTGTTTAGGCGTTTATGTATCCAAAAAAAAAATTAAAACTTAAAGTGTCAATTAATTACCTTAAATTATCCGGTGAGTTTTGGATTTGGTGATCGTTGCTGCAACGTCCAATGCAATATCACCATATCTAAATTGAAATTAAGTAATTACGTCACTACAGTACTACACTACACTCACGCACTCACAGCAATATGATGCACCTGAAAATAAGAAAAATTTGATTTGTATTGTCGAATAAAAAATATCAAGAGAATTTTTCAATATAATTGATGCGACAAATTTGAATAAAAATAAAATCGTACTTTTTTAGATGATGTTACCTCACATCCTGTAGATTGTTGCAATGGTATGCCATTGGATCGATCGTCCAAAATTTTCAGATCATTCCATTGCCAAGACATATAACTAGCTGCTTGAAGATCATACAAATCATATTGTCATTTGTATACATTTGAGCAGGCACTCGCCATTATAATGCATCTGAAATCTCAGAAAAAATCTTTAATAACAGAATAATTTAATAAAATCATCACTGCATTCCACCCACGCACATCACTATAACACAATTGAAATTAATCAACGTCACTACACTACACTCACGCACAACACTACGATGAATATGAAAATAAGATTATCCAACCAAAAAAATAATAAATTATCACTACACTCCACTCACGCACATCACAATAATGCAATTATAATTAAGAAATTTAATAATAAACACTTCAAGTCTATAGATTCGAGTCGGTTTCCCAATTCGGAGGCTAACTTTTCCCTAGCAGCCCCTAACAGTAGAATCATTAGCTTTATGAAAAACAAAATTGACATTGATTGTAATTTAAAATGAGATGCAATATTTATATTGAAAATAGGAGGGCTGGGCTGTTGTCTATGGTCTAATTGTACAATTTTCAAGATAAAAGAAAAATTGCAAATGAAAATTAATTAGATAGAAATTCAAATTTAATCATCTATAACATAAAAGGAATTAGGGTGGCAATCA
>JAZBGX010000344.1:0-28957 GCA_037414775.1 Zonitis immaculata
CGTTTAAAATCCAAAACATTTCGATATACAGGATATCTCGAAAGTAAAGGCACACAGCGTAACTGAAGCTTCCTGAACTCAAATTAAACCGTTTAAACCATAACTATATCGATCCCGAACTCTAGTTGGAAAAGTGAGACTCGTAAATTATTATTGAGCCGTAAAGTTAGTCACAAGTCGCGTAAAGCTGCGACTGAATCAATTAGAGCGTTCCGACATTACGCAATTATTGTCGCACACATGTTCCCTAACAACGCAATTCGATACAAATGATATCGTCATTTGGTTTAAACTATAGAATATTCACATTTGAGAGAGCATGGGCGGGCGTAGCTAAGTCTAACAATAAGAGCCCTCCGCCCACCGCGTACCATACCACAGTACCCTACTTAAAAAACTATCACGGTGAGGTGCGGTATGTGGAGGTATCTCAGTCTTAGTTTCGCCCATACTCTCTCAAATATTAATCTTCTATAATATAAATAGAGACAATTAGGTCCGTTAACGGACCTAATACGTGCGTAGAAGTACGTTGCGTGCGTCCTGGAAGTGATATAAGTGAGTAACTAAGAGTGATATGGGAATTAACCGTGAGAGACCGAGTACGTCGCACTCTAACGGTCAGGACACACAGAACGTACTTTTACGCACGTATTACGTACGTTGCAAAAATCTTGCAGCGAAACATTGTTGCAAATGAGAAATGATGAAAATACGCACGAAAAATACGTCTGTTGAAACAATCCACTTCTACCTGAAATTTTATCACTATTCCAACGATATAGACGTACTGTCAAAATTCCGATTTTGAAAATACGTACGTGAAAATACGTTCTGTGTGTCCTGGCCATAAGCGGACTGTCGTTATATATCGACTCAACTGTATATCTCCCTCGCCATCTCTCTTTCTCACTCCTTCACCCCCTTCTTTTTATTATCTTAATCTATTTATCTCTTTTCCTCTCCCTATTTCCTTCTCATCTCATCTTTCCATCTCTCACCTGTCATTTTTCTCTCTCACTCTTTTTGTAGAACGCTAAATTCTTATTTTTTATTATCGTTGGTTGGTGGAAAAGTGGACACTATCTTTTTTGAATAATTTGGTAGCTATTCAAGCCCCTGGAAGCATGGAAATTCGAAAACTACCCTGTTAGAAACCACCCCAAAATTCAACATACGTACATACATAAATAATATTATGTAGAGTATGTTATAAATTGGAATAAATATTTATATTATAAAAAAATGAGGTCTTTTCGAGTTGACGAACAATTGCAGTACAGGAAATAAATCAGGAAACTCGTCAGCAAATCCATATATAAATAATTATAACAAATATACAGCGTGTCCTGAAACGTTCTCATCAAGCAGAAAACTTTTCTCATCAACACTTTTACGAAAAAATGTAACTCTTGATAAAAATTCCTGATTCCTGCGCAAAATATTGGAATTATAAAAGTTCAAGAAAAATGTACGGGGCTCGCCAAATATTTGAAAAATCCGTAAGAAATTGACTCTGAGGACTGTGAGGCCTCTGATGGGAATTTAGACACACGGCTAAATTGGTCTGGGTAAGTAATACGGACACGAACTAAAGCCATTGTTGATTTTTTTGTAAAGCGGAGCTTTTTTCCGGTTTGTCTAAATTGAACAGCCTGTATGTTATACATTTATAAGTGCTTGCATGGCGTTTCATGACATGTGAATTGATGATAAAGCTCCACGTACAAACACGATATTATTGCTTTGACTGCGGTTTCAAATGATGAATCAGCAGATGACAATATAGACCAGTGATTCTCAAACTTCTTTAATATCAATAATATATATTACTTTCAAAATTGGTTCATTTCATCACCTCCATTTTTTGAGAAATAACCAAAAGTGGTATGGTTGCCATAGTTTGCCGACCACTGGTCTAGAGGCTAGAAAATTTTTATCAGGAGTTTTCTCCAATGTTGTTATTTTTGAAACTTGTATGTAAGTATTTTTTATCTATTTGTAAATATTTTACCATATATTGGATTAACAAAAGGTAGTGGCACTGTATACAACCAATTATACATCAAATTCTGACAAAGAAAATAGAATAAATTTAAAAAGCAATCAGTAGATTTTTCTCAAATTTTCCAATAATACTGCAGTGAATATCAAACTGTATCATTTTGAAAATAAATTGATGATTATTTATAATTTGTTTGATATACTCACAAATATGTAAATATGACAACATTGCATTCAGTATAAAAAGCGATTCGGCTTTCCCTTCGCCTTCATTCTTCAGCCAGTCGTTGTTGGTAGAGTTTGTTTGTTGTGCAATTGTTCATGTGATTATTGTAGATGGTTCCTTTCTTCACTTTTCTGGTAAGTTTTTTTTTCTAATTTTAAAATTCGGTTAATTACGGCGCATGAAGGTGCCATTTCATACATCCGCTCAACTACGAAGTATAAATTTAAGAAGTCCGAACGTAATGTAGAAAAATCGGCCGGAAATTCGGTTGGAAATGGTTTGCCGGTAGAGCGCGCTTGCTACCACAACGCACCCGTTTGAATTATTCCGCGGGAATTTTTCTTTATATAACAGGTGAATAAAATGACAATTATTTGCTTAGAAATGAATATCTTGTGATTATAATTGGAAAAAATAATAAAAAAACAACAAAAAATTTGAACTTAATATACATACCGGATGTCCCAGTCATCTGTTATCGGCCCATAACTTTTCTTCTATTCAATATATTGAAATGTGGCTTTCGCCATCCCGTAGGCGTAATAGAATTCCATATTTATTAGTAGGTTATTAAATTCTACATGAAGAAATAATGGTACTTTGTATACATGAATAATAGACCCATTCTATTATTCTTCAGCTCGGAATTTTGCAACTACAGCACTACAAGGTAACTCATCAACATTTCGCGATCAAAATACCACAGAAAATCTCGAAATAACTTGCAGTTTAAGCAGATAGCCAGACAGTGAGTTCCGTATTCCTATTTTCTATATCGATACCTATACTAGCCTATCATCTAAAGCTATATTGCGGGTTATATCATCTTCGCTCATGGGTACAGCATCATCAAGACACTTATTGTGCAACACCGTACGAGCATTTATTGTTTTTGAGCACATTTCAGGGTGGTAATGCAATACTCTGTGCCATTACAATGCTCTATTAACCAGGTGAAAAAACCTTATGGCCACGATTGCAAATATCTTGCATGACTGGTAGAACATTGCTGTTGTTCCATATAAAAGAATCGTGGCTACTACCTGGATATCGAGCTTTAATGTTGATGATCCTTAGATCTGGATCACAGTCAACTTCCTTACCAACTGAACATTGATGGAATGATACCTTTTTCTGTTTATATAAATATGTCCAGGATAATTGGCGTCATCTGCTGAAGGTGGGAAGATTGCAGCATGTGTACAATCTATGCACCCAATAGCCACAGGGAAGCCATGACTCGTCCAAAATCTATAAGTTTATAACACAATATTATAATCACGTGAGATCAGAAGGTATCCAATTATTTAGGATCTCTGGTAGATTCAATATATCGGTGACATTTTTTATAGATCGGCTCATTGACGGCTGACTAATACCTATAAACACATTATTTCCGATGCAATTCTGATAGCTCCCCGATGCATAGAATCGTAAAGTTGCTAACACCTGTGTACTTTTGCATTTAAAGCTGAAGAGCGTGTTGCCTCTCCAGAATGATTTTCCAAAAGTTCAATAAGAGTATTCACTAAATAGTTCTATAAATTGCTGTTCGGACAATTCAAACGGATCTTGACGATTTTGAACTTGTGGTCTCTCATTAAAATCACCAACATTCTCCGAAATATCAGCAACATTCATTTGAATAGCATTTTGGATCGGTTCGCAATTGCTGCAGAGCCCAATCAGTGATCGTACGACGAGCTTGGTGATTTTGGGGCTTCAATTCTTATGTCAATTGGATCTTATATGGATCCATGCCCAAGTCTTCTCGTAAAACTCGCCAAGTTGAGGTCGCAGAAAGGCCAACTGCTTGTGCATGACGAGGAATCGATAGGTTTGGGTCTTCACACACACTCTCAGTAACAGCATCAAAATTCTCCTTCGACCGTGTGTTTCTGTGTCGTAAAGGAACTGCTTGATCAGCAACCGAACCACTTTGCTCGAATTTCGCGATTATTCGTTGAATCGAGCGCCGTAAATATTTCGTAGCTCGCGAAAAGTTTGGCGAACAGAACACGAATTTTTATAATAAATTCTAACAATTTCGACGCATTGTTGGATGGTATAGCGCTCCATAGTTAAATGGTAACTATTACAAGCGTCGCAGAATGACAGTGCTGCCACCTAAAGCGTCACAGCAATATATTGCCAAACTTAGCTAATGAAAAACCCTATAGAACTATAAGAATCACTAAATATGCATTGAATTATTATTATTATTGCGAAGTGATGCTGCGATTTGGTTTCTGGTTTGTGTTGATGGTTTTCTCTATTTTCTGGATTTTCTTATTGTTTTTTTTTGTTGAGAACAACCGTCTCTGTGGATCAATTTTTTTGTTATGCGGCATTGGAGCGATTTTCCCTGATTAGGTGAAGTTCTTTCGATAACTGCCGTGTTCAATGTTGTCTGGGTGGGTGCAATTAATTTTGTTAGTACATCAAACACCTCTATATTTTTTCTTTATTTTCATGTATCTGTTTGCTATCATGACGACTGTTTGAACTTACGACGAGATATCCTTAGTTTCGTGATTTTTAGGGTTTATATGAATGTTTAAACTATTAATGTCTATAATTGGGAAATACGAAACTTTAGAATTTTTTCGAAGCAAAGTTGATTATACGACAGGGTTTTCCAATAAGAGGTTTCATTTTGATTTAAAAAAAACACCTGAGTATTTTTTAAGAGAAATCAATGGATGTTTATTTCATTTTAAAGAGGAAGGTATGCCATTAGCAGTGGAAAACGATATCGGCCAAATGGCCGCCATAGCTATGTTTACAGCACCATATCCTTTTCATCAAATTTTACATGACCAATTAGTAGTATATATATGGGTGTTCCCGAGCGCAAGTAGTGGAGTAGTTGGCGGGTTGCCTAAGTAGTGTATATTTGTTTGCCTACCTTGCGGCGTTTGGCTACTTGTGGCGGGGTGGCACCATCAAGCGACGTTTGATCGAAATGGAGGCCTAGCTTCAACCCACCTGCGAGGGGGCGGCGGCCTAGTCCCAGTAGACTAGATAGCCACCTTGTGAGGGGGCGGAGACCTAGCCTAGCCGCTACCCGGTTAGCCCCTTTGTCTACTTGTAATCCCCGAAAAATGATTATGGGATATAGAAAAACATAAAGGTATTTTTGAATTCTATTTTTTTTCTATTATTTCTACAATGGTTGGTGATTTGATTGGAATTAACCAATCAGGTGGTGGTGGTGGTGATGATTTGTCTAGAAAGAAAAAAATGTTCAATTATTGTTATTACTATGTACCTAGCTCTTACCTCTAATCCTGACCCAGACGGTTTCCTCGTCTGGGTCTAATTTGGCTTCATATTTTATATCATTTTTATAGAAGCTCAAGAAGTTACTTTCAGGCCCATATACAGGGAGGGCGAGCCCTCCCTTGATTAGAACATATCGAAACTAAAAATTAAAAAAAAAACAAAAGGAAATAAAAGGAATAAAAAACTTACTTCTTTATTAAATCGGTTCCTGTAACCCAGACGGTTTCCCCGTCTGGGTCCAATTTCGATTCATATACGAAATTATCTTTCATTTTGTAGAAAAAAATTCTTGTTGGTCCAATTATAGGGAGGGCGGAACTTAGGATTTGAAAAAAATTGAAACATTTCAAATAAAAGGATAATAAAACTTACTTTTTTATTAAATATTTGAGTATAGTACTCAATGTTTTTTTTTTCTAAAATATAATAGAAAAAAAATAGTTTTTGTTTATTGTACAGTTGTTTTAGCGATTGTTTCATATTAAACCAGTCACCACGGAATTTTACGGACAAAATTTAAATATAAAACCACAATAAAATATAGGACAGGAAACAGGAAATATTGGTTAGCTTATCAACAAAAAAAAAATGTTTAAGCTTTATCAAAAAGTATATTAAGCAATTATTCATTTCAAAAATATAAAAATAATAGTTTTTATTGAATAATTTAAAATAACTAAAGAATGTTTTCCACAATTTGCTCTGGTTTTATCAGGGAAATCCTGGCTGCTTTCAAATTCTAATTCAACGTCAACTGTGTGGACAAAATGATGCAAATCTTGTTTAGAACCATCAATTACAAAAATGGTTCTATGTATAAAATTTCTGTAAGTGGTGGTTGGAAATATTAGTATATATTTATGGGTGTTCCCGAGCGGAAGTTGGTGAGTAGATGACGGGTTGCCTAAGTAGTGTTTGCGTACGTTCCGTGTCTCCAACTATCGGTTACAGTGACTATCTTAGAAACAGTGGCGACAATAGTATATATAACAGGTATTAAGACAAAGATCTGCCAAAAATCTCATTGAGATAAATACACATCCCCCCACCTAGTGATCGGATTGTATTTAATAACAGATTCTTTGTGAAAATCTTGTGTCTTTACGGCCCAAGGTTGATTGCAACGGATTGCAGCCTGTTTTGTTTACACAAGGGGACTAATGGTTCCTTGTCATACAATAATATATTCGTTTCATTTCGACCAACATACGAAAATGGTTATCATTGTTGCAGTTCAAAGTCCATAAAAAAGCAAGGTGCTTTTTTTTTGCTTTGAATCTTTGAAACAAGTCAAACATCATTTCCAAGGAACAGTTTTCTCAAGAGTTGAAAATCATCGACTGGTTTATGTAACGGAGTAGTTGTGGAAGGTAGAAACTAGGTCTTGATAAAATTTAATTATTGAACATGGTCATCTTCTAAGCCTAAGATATGAGCAGGTCCATTGTTTATAAGCAAGATCTGCAATGGCAGATTCTTTTTAAATTGATCGATGGAGAGTGGGGATGTGGACGTTTCTTTCATCTTAAAGGCGTAAATCGAACAGTTGTTATAGATCCAAGTTTTGTGGTGATATTCGTTCAATGGTTTCATTAATGGTGTAAACGGCATCGTCCCACATGTAGTTGCTTCTTGAAAGTTCGTCTTTGTGTATTGTTTGTCGAGATGATTTGGACACGTGAGTTGGTTTGGTTTTAGTTTTGCTCAGCGTTCAATGAATCGGTGATACGAGTGGTCCATTGTTGTTGGTTAGGTCCGAGCATCCATCGCTCTTGAGTCAAGTGATTTTCAGCGGCACTTCTGTCAGCTAATTTTTCACCATCGAGGGAGCTTTGTAGAGATTTAAATAGATGGTTGTCAGATGGTACAAGGTCCAAGCTATACGGTGGATGCATTAAAACTTCCCAACTGTTTCCGTCAATTTGCTCCGAGTCATCAACGATGTGTATGGCCGCGTATTGTCATGAGGAAACACAACTCCCTTTCTGTTGGTTAATTCTGGTCGGTCTCTGTGGATTGCTTTGTTCAAACTATCGAGTTGTGCACAGTACTGGACCGAATTGATGATTTCGCCAGATTGCAGCAGCTCATAATGAACAATCCCCTTCAAATCCCACCAAACACTCTACATAATTTTATTCGCTGACCATCCAGGCCTTGACGTCGTTTGTGGCGTGTCACCAGTTTTTGACCATGATCGCTCACGTTTGATATTTTCATATTTCACTTATTTTTCATCGCCTGTGACAATTCGCTTCAAAAAATTATTCTTTTGTGTTGCGTTTCAGCAGCATTTCACTGATGGTGATTCGTTCAAATTGTTAGACAGTGCGCATTTAAAAATTTTAAAAGTTGTTCGCATTTTATTGAAATTATTCAACAAATCGAATAATTTATCAATTAAATCTACAAATTCTGCTGAAAGCGGACCGGATATCTTCAAATTCAGCAAATTTTTGAGGAAGGAAATTAATCTTACATCTAAGAAAAGCATTGCGGGTATTCTTAAGAAGATAAGGGGAATCAATAATTGTTACTATGGGGTGATCCTGAGCTAAGAAATTAAAATAACTTTGTCTAGGATGGGGTTCAGCACAAAGATCACTCGAGGCTTTTTGATTATTGGCTGTGTCCACTACATTCAAACTTATATTCTGAAGATTTATAATATTTTCTTCAATAAGAACTCTGAGATGATAAGAGACGGGGTTTGCAGAAAAATTATATGAAATAATTTGTTTCCATTGTCGTCGGGTACCTCTGACCATGGAAACAAGTGCATAGGTGTCACGTTTATTGCATCTGCCTAAAGAACCCACGTCTCTTCAAATCCTGCAATACGTGGATTGTATTGCTCGTAATGTAAACTAGGGGTTGATGCTCATCTCATCAAAAAGTAAAAGACAAAATCGATCTGAAGCATCCATTTTGTTGACATTTATTTTCAATAAGTTGAATATATGTGGATTTATACCGATTTTCGTGGTGTTCATTCTTCTTTTGAGGGACAAATTTTCTCAAGAATACCTTTTTTATCAAATTTGGGAAAGGATTCATCTATTGAATCATTTAAAGTCTCCTTTTGGTTCTGTGAAGCAGACAAAGGAGAAGAGATATATAAACAAAAATAAACTGAAGTTGAAGTTGAGGGCTCCTTGCAACTAGATATCTGATTTATAAACAGGAATCGGGATGGTACCATTTGTTAGACGATTCCTGTCTATAAGAGAACTAACTAATAGGGAAGTGGTATTGACAAATAACACCAATTAGAGCAATTCTCATTGCGATTGATGTGAAGCACTTTTTGTTCACGATAAACTTAATGACTCATTCTTAGGGAACATATGGAATATTTTGTTGACATGTCCCTCTGTAACAGTGAAATACGCTTTTGAGCAACTAGGATATTTGCACGAGTATTTTCTTCGTAATCCAGAGACCACTTCCATTGTTTTAAAAACAACAACAGTTGATTAAAAACAGTAATTCACATAATAAAAATATTCTAAAAATTTGAGCAATTGCAAATGTGATAACAATCAATTTAGTTATAAATTACTAAACAATGTGCAAGACTGCAAAATAAGTAGATTACTTGGTTATTGTTCTGCAAATTTAAAAAAAAATGAAAACCAAGTTTTCTCTTCTTTTGTTGTTAGAGTAATTCTTATTCCAATTATTTTAAAGAAAGTTGTAAAGCTATGGATCCTCATCATCATCTGATGAATAATTGAATTCAATCGTTTTAACAAAATTCTGATGTGTTAATTTACAACAATACGTATATATGGCCTGATTGTAAAAAGAGCTGTTTTTACACAATAATAATAACACCATGAATTTCCATCATGTGTATATGAAGGAATGGACTTTCGGACAACGCAGTCACGAAAATTAACCTTTCACAGCATTATCTTCTGCACATGCATATTCAGCTTGGCCGTCGACAATGAGGCATGGCCGGGGTATCCATACGTTGCTCGACGTTTTGGATCATCGTAATGGACCCACATTTCATCGCAAATCACAATGCGATGCAGAAACCCCTTTCTTTTTTGCCGTTGCAGCAGTTGTTGGCAAGTGAAAAAGCGGCGTTCGACGTCTCTCGACTTCAGCTCATACGGCACTCAATTTCTCACCTTTCGGATCATTCCCATTGCTTTTAAACGATGTGAAATGGCTTGTTAAGTGGACTCCCAAGTGTTTGTGTGAGTTCCTCTTGCGTATGTGATGGATCTCCATCTAGTCTTGCCTGCAATTCCTCATCATTAAACTTTGGTGGTGCTCCGGGTCGTTCTTCGTCTTCCAAAACAAAATTGCCACTTTTAAATCGTGCAAACCACTTCTGACACGTTCGCTCAGCTAGCGCATTGTCACCATAAACTTGTACTAAAATACGATGACTTTCAGCAGCCGTTTTCTTCTTATTGAAGTAATGGAGCAAAACTCCCCGCAAAAACACATTATTCGGTACAAACATTGACATTTTCGGAAAATATAGAAAATATGTTGTTTAACCATAATCGGAGATTTATATTAAATTCACATGATCAAATTTCGATTGGTATGTTCTTAGCTGGATTATCTTTTCTATCCGTTTGGAAGGCAACAACTACATAACGTGGAAGTTCCAAATTGGTTGTTGTTTTGACACTCCAAATATCTTTTTTGGCACGTCTCATAGTTGGCAATTCCAACAGTTCCCAATTTCTGTATGCAATTTGTATTGGAATATTTTTATAAACAACAAAAGTTGAGTTTTGCTGTTGATAATAATTTATGTAAAATACATCTAATGATAAAATGGTCAACCGTCTATCGATTTGCACGTAAAGGACCATGGGAGGAATGTGCTAGAGATCGGGAGCGGTTTGAAAGGCGTATAAGGAATTTGGAAAAGATCTTAACACCTATAATAAATAAAGAACACCAGCAAAAAATTTATCAAGCAAGATTTGCACCAAATAAACAATCGAATAATTGAATAAAATAAGATGATAAACTGGCCCCAATTAACTAGGTTCATTTGTAGATTTAATAAATAATTTTATCGAAAAATTAATTATAAAATTTATTTTAAAATTGATCACAATAAAATTTTACCATGAGTGGTAATTGATTGATTTTTATTCCTCTGTCTCTGAAGCTCCAACAAATAACGCTTCAAGTGAATGTATTCTTTCTTGTAATCTTCGTAAGGAATTTTTAAAAGATTTTAACGCCTATAATAAATAAAGAACACCAGCAAAAAATTTATCAAGCAAGATTTGCAACAAACAAACAATTGAATAAAATAAGATGATAAACTAATATAAATAATTTATTCCAAATTGTGCTCAATAATTTTTTTTTTTAACATAATTGATTTTTATTGTTCTGGTTCTCTTGAATCTCCAACAAATAGAGCTTCAAGAGAACGTATTCTGGCATCTAACATTGAGTCCTTTCATTCATCCCAGTAATGATGTCATTTTGTAGTAGGGACTGTTATTGTAAAAGGTGCAGTATTATGCGATCTTGCTCCTTACTTTTTGTAATGACATCATTTAGAAGCTCTTCTAAATATTTCAAATACTAGGAAGAGGAAAAAAATAATCTAATAAAAAAAATTAAACAACGTTGAAATAAAACTTACTTGAGTATAATTTGGTTGTTGTTCACTCATTTTGTATATTGCAATAATTTTAGTGTTCTGTTATAATGCAAAAAATTTCGTTATTTATATAGGGAGTGAATTGATGAGACAACTATCAGTAAAAAAAGAGAAAAAAGGAAATTAGAGTTGAAAATATGTATTTCTGTTATCAAAACCGAAAACCATAAAAGGAAATAATAAAAACAGGATATTATGGTTTTATATATATATTTTTTTTATTTTACAAAAAATATTATATTTTTACGAAAAATGTTATTCATTTGAAATTTTACAAATAATTAAATTTCTCAAATCCGAATCATTCTGATAGAATGATGGTAATTTAGTCCAGATCTTCGTTAAATGAATAGGAGACATTTTCAACAGATTTATTTTAATTAAATTCCGAATATAATCTATAGTTTTTTCAGCTTCTAAAACATTATGTAAAGTAACTGCACTTTGAGCCATTTTCAATCACTACAATAACCACTACTACTACTACTGTCACTTGTACAAGCAAAATGAATTCTATCAATTAAATTTTCTAAAGCACGTAAATGTTTATCAGCATAGAAACAATAACAGGTGTCTGGACCATCAGTAGCGTTCTCATTTGACCATGGACAATTTATATAATGTATGGCCATTCTTGTTTTCAACAACATGCATTTGCTTATACGACTCAATAAGTTTCAACAATTTCTTGATTAGATGTCTATCAATGGCATAGCACAATTAAGTGATAAATAAGTATTTGGCTTCTTCAATAATTTGTTTTTGTTTCATGCACATCTTACTTATGTTGAACGTATTAGTCAACTAAAGTTAAATGTCTTAAAATGAAACTATCAATCATCCTCCTCCTCTTCAAAATTGTCTTTTTCATTGAATGTAGAAAGAGATGAGAGTAGATTACGAATTTGTTCTAGAATACTTTAATTTGGACAAATGATATTGAATAATTTGAAATTGAAAAGACTAGATTTTTCTACGAGGGCGGTTCAAATATGATCGTGACAAATGCTCTAACACGTTTATTTAATATCGAAAAAATTTACAAAAATTCACAGTTTTTCTAAGTACTTTCCCTCACTAATTATGCATTTTGTCCAACTTTCCGGAAGCTTTTTGATGCTGGTATCGAAGAATTCCTTGGGCAACTCGGATAGCCATGTGCGCGCGAACTCCTCTACCTCCTCGTCGGTGTTGAATCTTTGACCTCCGAGGGCTTCTTTCAGTGGTCCAAACATGTGGTATACGCAGGGTGATAAATCCGGACTATAGGAAGGGTGTTCCAGTATCTCCCACCCCAATTTCGATATTGTATCGAGCGTGAGACGCGCGGTATGAGGGCGCGCGTTATCCTGGAGAAGCATCGCACTTCGTGCTGGAATGCTCCCCCGTTTCGAGCGATAGGCGGGTTTCACGTGTGTTTCTAGAATGTTAGAGTAGTATGCAGCATTGATAGAACGTTGGGTACGCAGGAAGTCGACGTAAAGTACGCCCCGCCGGTCCCAAAAAACAGACCTGGTTGTCTTCGCTTTGACTGGCGCCCCTTCTTCCTTCTTTCTTCACTCTTTAGACGACACCTTGCTTTCGGGAATGTAATAGTGTACCCATGTCTCGTCTGTAGTGAAGATTCGCGTTAAAAAACCGTCCTCCTCCACCTCATATCGCGTCAGCAAGCCGCGACAAACTTCCAATCGCTTGAATTTTTGCTCGAAGTTCAACAGTTTAAGAACCCATCGCGCCGTTATTTTGCGATATTGAAGGTGCTCGTGGATGATAGACTCTACACTACCAATACTGATGTCCAGTTCAGCCGAAATGCTGTCTGGTGTGATGCTGGTTCGCGGTCGACGATCATGCGGCTTATTCTCCACGGTTTCGCGGCCAACCTTGAATGCTTGAACCCATTTAAACACAGCAGCTCTACTCAGGCACTCATTACCGAACTGATTTCGCAAACGCAGAAAAATGTCCGTGTTTTTAACGCCTTCCCGCACTAAATTACGAATGACAATACGTTGTGCAACGGCGGTCGGCACTTGACGTTCACTCATGGTTGTAACACGTGCGTGAAACATGCGCTGCCGACGAAAACGGCTTTATTAATGTTACTATTTATCCATTCATAGATTCATAAATGCTCTTCATTCCCAAAGACATTGAACCCATATGTCATATTGTAAGCTCCGATGATTGAAATGAAGCCTTTCAACGCTCCAGCGTTTGCTAAATAGGCAGCCTCACAAATCATCTTATCAACACATTTCTCAATTATATGATAATTGCCTGTTATGAATTTGAAGCAGACAGGAGCCATAAAGTAAATAATCTGTGCGCTAAACTACATCTTAAATAATTATTTTTCAAAACATCCTCCAAATTCTCTAAACTTAACCATCCAAGATGCTCTCTACAATGCGATTAATGTGTTTATCCATGTTTTGTTTTTGTTCTAACAAAGTCTAAATACTATGGACACCGAAATCTGTCTTACATTTAGCAATCCAGATGAACACATCATTTGGTATAAAATCCGGTTTATTGAAAAAAATAATTCAGCACTTCACTAGCAGTTACATAAGACGCATTCGCACAAAGCGCTCACTTTATTTAAGTATTATATACGCTCACAGAAGCTGCCTGAGCTCCTAATTCAATCTGAGGGATTGAGTTTATTGGATTCATTTTTACTTTGAATGAAGTGTGATAAAGTGATAATACAATTGATATATCAAACTACCAATTGCTCTATTGCACACTCTTCTACTGTATTCTCCCCTCCGTTTGTTTTAATAAATATCCCCACAATCTGGTGTCTGTGTGTGAATCGCTAAGCATGCGCTTCAATCATTCAGTGCACACCATTTTTGCGAGGAAGAGAAGCAATCTCCCATGTCGCTTTCGGCAATGTCCCCATTTGATTTCCTCTTCACGCCTCGTCTGGGTTTGCTTTTAATTCATAAAACAACAAATAAGAATTATTATTATTATTTGAAAGGCTACTTATGGGGATTCCAATAGAATCCCCTTTTGGCATCAAAGGCCCAGTCACTCTGATAGTCATCCCAATTCTCCTCACATTGTACAGTCATTGTTGTTGTTGTTATTTCACCCACCTCCATATCTGTCAATAGTGTCACAACCTGGGACCGGTAGAGCTGAGGGTTTAAATATATGAACTCAGATTATGACAGGAAAGGGTCGTAGAAATATAAGTCGCATCTAATAAAAGCAAAGATGTTTATTTCAAAGTATAACTTACAGACGTCTAATATTTAGATGAGCCATCGGTAACGTTGGTGATCACTTAACACAATATCACAACAATTATGTTTGTTCACATACCCGTTGAGCCAAAAATGTGCTTCATCGCTAAACAGAATTTTGCTGTGAAACAACGGATCTTTTTCCAATTGATCAAGCGACCAAGTACTAAATTCACGACACCTACGATGGTCTTGCGGCTTCACCTCTTGCACCAACTGAATTTTGTAAGACACTAAATCAATATCTTTGCTCAAAATCTTCCACAAAGTGAATGGGTAGAGGTCAACCTCTTGAGCACGACGTCGAATAGATGATATTTCGTTTTTCGAAAAACTGGCCTCAACAGCAGCGATATTCTCTTCAGTACGCACTCTTCGTAATCTTGTTGTTGGCTTTGCATCCAGTAACGTGAATGTAGACCGAAATTTAGTAATTACGTTTTTAACTTAACTGAATTGAGCTGCACGCATCACTCAAAACCAAATTTTGAGAATGAGCATAACAATGTGTAAAAAGAGCTTTAGGAGCGACAGATTTTATTCTAACCTGTGAAGCATTTAAATGACACTTGCAAGGGTAAGATCGTTTCTTGGCATTTTGTTACAAAGATTCTAAAATTGTAAATTATGTAAGTACGTACGTAAAATTGATAGAATATATTAACATTATCATTACTAGTAGGTATGAAAAATTCATTCCTCCTTTACAGCTTCAAGTTGAACTTGACTTGCGGTTGTTCTTAAAATAATAACTTGCTTTATCCGCTTTGCGTACAATGGCTTCAAAAGAGCATGGAATACACATCTCATTTGGTACATCGCACTCTCCACCATACTTTACACATTTAAATTTTATTGGAAGAACCATGATTTATCTTATTTCCTTTTACAAACGAGATGAGCACAACTCTCACTTTCAATTATAGTTTCTCATCTATTAAACAATATTCTTGAAATTATTGTACAATGTCGTTACATTTGTTAACGCACACATACAATTTATGTACGAAAATTAAAATACGGTTCGGAATTAACCAGTCTCGGAACTTCTGGCAATTCTACGACTGCTACTAGTTTATATAGAAATGTTTCAATATATTCCTGTTTCTCTAACCCTTTGACATAAATGGCACTATATGCATCAATCAATTGATGATCTTTCCACATTTTTACACATTCACAAATCCATCATTCCATCTCAAACCAGGATGGTTCTTCATAAGCCACGCGACTTGTAAAATTATATAACAACTTATATAGTACAATTATTGATGTAATGAATGAGATTCATTACACAATATAACATAATTAACATAATAAATAATTTACACACAAAACCATGTGTAATCATAATAAAAAAAAACAATTAATATAGTAATAAATTGCCAAACCAAATGCAAGTATGCAAAATAAGTAAGTTACTCGGTTATTTTTCTGCAAAGTTGCAATTGTTGCAATTAAAGAATTTGATGTGAAGTAATATAAGTAATTATAGCAATTTATTAACAGAGAAAAGAAATTTAATTTCTTGAAAAGCTGGGGTGCTTTGGATATAGTTCCATATAATGTCCCAGTTCATTCCTGTTCAGATGCACTGTCATTCTGTTATTACCCAAAATGGTGCACTGCACCGGACGTAACTTGATAAATATTCTTCCTTTTGTTAGATGTTGTCCATTATAGACCTTTTGTATATGGGCCTGCAAACTTCCATACACCAACCTATCCCTATCACATCCGTCCAACTCTACTGCGCATCCACCAACTTGCGAATTCAAACTTCCCGCTCCACTACCAACATTAGCAAGTGAATATGATAAAGGGAATAAAATATCAATTATTTAATTATTTATTTTTTCTCAATGGTATACTCTAATTAGAGTTGATAATGGATCTCTTCTATATCGCGCAACAACAAAGTATGATCCTAAAGTTTTTCTCCTGTAGTTATCCATCTATTTGCACAATTATAATCCCGATGTACCTTACGATAAATAACCCATCTGACTTGCTTGATATTCATTCAGATGTATTATTTTGCGATCTGGCTCATACCGATCATGTTTGGTAATGGTGTGTGAACTAAAATTTTTGCCCAGCACTATATGTATGATTTACGTTGTATGAGCAAACCAACATTGCATCCACCATTGGGTATGGCATGCACGCAAACTTGCTCTTTTCGATGTGTTCTTTTATTTGAGTTAAATAATTGCTCATCTCGATTTCTTTGAAATTCATAATGGTTTTGTTCAAATCAACTTTAATTATAAACTGCTCTCAAGAATCACAGTAGTTGCAGCTTCTTTTATAGTTAATCACCGAAGTATATGTGGGGGGATAATAGATTATGGTAGGGAAAAGTGAGCCCGCCCGGCGCATCCACCAACATTCAATTTTCGGTTTAAATGTTTCTAGTTTGACTTCTTCATCTCATACATTAAGTATTCTTACATGAATAATATTACATTTTGGGTGCGTTCAAATCCCTGCGATGAAAACACTTCCGCTTGGATCAGATGGTATTAGGTTGGCGGGAAAGCTCTGTCATATTTCAAAGAAAACTTCTGATTCAATTTCAATAAACTTTATTCAAATTTTAATCAATAATATAATGTCCTGTGTTAGCAACCACTCGTTGTCATCGTTTAGGTAACCTGTCGATACTCTTTGCGTAAAAGTTTCCACTTGGTGGAATATTCATGTAGTATCCATGATTATAGTTTATTGGTAATATTATTTTTGAATTATCAATCCAAAAAGCAAATGAGATGAGAGATAATATTTGTGTTTGTTTTATTCGTTATACCTCCGCTATTACCAGCTTGAGCAATGATAACCTCTTCTTCACTGGCTGATTTTTTTCATAAATTTCATAAAATTTTATCCATTCATTTATTCTCTATTTTAACGAACGCTGAGCCGCCACTCCATAAGTATTGCAATAATCTCCCTCTCTGCAGCCATCGGGGCCAAGTGACCCTCTTTGTCACAGCGATAGCAGCACTTTTTTTCGTCCCACATTCATTTTATCGGTGCTCACAAGATCCACAAATGAAGCACCTACTCACTCCGATCCTGCAAGTTACCACATCAACTCTAACCTCACCTGACTTTAGCATTACTGCTACCAGCTTCCATTCTGTAGTCGAAAATTGGTTCATCTGTCGTTATATCTACATTGGCAAGAATAGGCGGTCGTGACAATGCATCTGCATTACTATTTAGTTTTCCTTTTTCATAGTGAATTTCATCTTGATTACAATTTTTTGCCAAGTCAAAGGATGATTTGTTAAAATTTACGTTATTTAGACTATGACATCAATGTAATCCACTATCCACCATAGCTATAATGCTGTCACTTGAAACACTGGCTTCACTACAATCACTTTCGACATCACTATCTACATTTTAATGTTTCATAAATTCGTGTATTTTTTACCTTTTCTCAGTCCTTCTTGTAGTTGTTGTTGTTGTTGTAGTACTTCATATTTCTTTTGATAGTTTTGATTAGGGTAGATGATGCAGTCATCCTCATCTATATGATGATTCGACAGAATATCGAATTCGAGAAAGAAACTAAGATCATTCGAGAATTTTAAATTGACATACAAACTAAGTGAACGCCTTCAAACCCTCAATATTGATTGAATTATACAAAAAAAAAATAAGTAAATAAATGAATAATTGAATAATGACTACAGTTGAAAAGCTCAGGTGCAGCGGATTATTTTCCATACACCGAACTATATTCCGTGATGGTTAAATCTGGGATATATTTGAACTTTCCAAGAATTACACATTGTACCGCCGTGAGCACTATTAATGTTACAGGAAATTTGTGGTGTTGTGCTAATCTTCGATACTGGACTAGATGGTGTGCTTCAAATGGGCACACCACATATTCCTTTGGCTTAGGGTCTTTCACAAGATTCATAGAGTCGATTGTGCAATAAGGTTAATGTCCATGAATATCTCCAAAACTCATATTTCATTTGTTATCAATAACACTTAAAAATTGATTGAACTGTGAACGGATCTGCTCAACTTGAATGCTTGTACTGTTAAATACTCATCGAAATGTCTTTGATCAGTTTTACATGTAACCCTTTTTGTATTTTAACAAAGGTGGGATGTACTAACTATGTATGAAGTTATATTAAATTGGTTTACATACTTTTGCTGTTAATGCAATTCGACAAAATTTTGAAATTGCACTATGTACATATTGCTAAATAATAAACTAATTGAGTTGTTTATTACCTTGCCAATTGATTCATCAATCTTTTTGACTCTTGATGAGATGATGCTGTTGTGATGACTAAAATAACTAACGTTGTGATTACACTTGTCCATGTCGAACGATGTCGAATGGACTGCCACGTGTGATCTTCCAATTAATCAGAAACAATTTTCTCCTTGGCTATAATATTAGCCAAAGATTGCGACCCAACAAATACATCTTCCTTGTGTATGTTATTAACACCAAGGATCGGTGATGTGGTGATGTTGAACTCTAAGGGCTTAACAAAAACTGCCATAACAGGCCCGGCCCCTTATTATGAATAAATGGTGTCAAAATATTTTGATTGGTTTTGATGATGCAATTCGAGGAGATTTTTAAGATACCAGTCCCATTTAAACTCACATCTTCTCGAATACCATCGCAAACAATTGCGATTTTGATCTTATTTGGTGTAATATACATCCAAGTATTGGGCATGGATAATCTTGTCCAAGTCATTCATTCATCTCATCTTTTCGTTGATAAATCACACAACTGGGGTTATTCTCCAACCGATGAGCTGCTACTGGAGAACACAAGAATTTTGTATCGTTAATTTTGATTCTGTCGTTAAATTCTTCTTTAGTGAATTCAAAATAAAGTTGAGCATCATAATCAATGGCTAGATAATATTCATCCGATATATCCACTGTCCAAAATGTGCTATTTTTTCTTTGGAGTGGTACAGGTGTTATTTTTATTTATCACGGTTTATTCTGTTTGTTCAGCAATTTGGAAATAACCATATACGTGTTGGTAGTTTTTTATTGCCATTATTTTCCAAGATAATTTTTTATCAACCAATAAGCTTGTTTGTGATATTCCAATGGAAGACATTGGAAATTGTAAGGTGATTTGAAAATGAATAGGCTTATCTTATCCCCATCGTATGCTGCCAATTCTTTGGAACCCGAAACCCTTATATATCAATATATAATACCATTTTTATATTATACCAGCTTCATGTAATTCTTTTTCATTTTAATGATTGTAATTACCAGCACTGGATGAGGTCTGCAAACTTCCGTAACGCAGCACATGCTAATGAGCAGATTATGTAATCGTTGGTATTCGAATGTTTTTCCAATTGTCCAGTGTTGATGGTACAATATGGGTAGTGTCCAAAGAAATCAATCACTTGTTTATTCATTTTTGAAAATTTTAAATTTAATGCACGTACAACACCTTCGAGTGAAATATTGTTAACTAACCGTTTGATTGTCTTTGATGCCCTTATATGCTAGGTTTGAACTCGTTGTCTAGTACATGGAATACATTGATGAATTATTTGTTTTACGGTATTTTCCCATTTGGTATCCAAAATTTTCTTCTTATAAAAGCCAAGGTCATTGTTTTATTATCAGTTTGGTTAAATGACTCACTAAAAGTGAGACCGCCCGGCGCATCCACCAACATTCAATTTTCGGTTTGAATTTTTCCACTAACTTTTTCATCTCGTACATTAAGTATTCTTACATTAATCATATTGCACTTTGGGTGCGTTAGAATCCCTGCGACGAAAACACTTTCGCCTGGTTCAGATTGTACAATAAAATAACACAATCTTCATTTGCATCAACCCAGCAATATTTAATAATTTTCCAAAGTGGTGAAACATTCATGGTAGTATCCATGATTAGAGTTCATTGGTAATGTCAATAGTTGCGAAATGTTTTTCAAAAAAATCCGAACCATGTATTTTTCTTTATTATTATTATGTCTTCTATGAGCACCCACGAATTGTGTTTGATTATTATTTTGAATAGTACGATTTCGAGCTGTAAAATCTCATCTGTTTGAATTTTTCCAGAAATTTCATAGCTAAAGTATTGAATTTATGCTTCAAATTCCTTGCTTTGACTTTAATTTTTTGTTTTTGTCGGACTTGTTCTTATTCTTCTGCTTCTTAACCTGTTAAGTCGTTCTCTGAATCGATGGATTTCTCCGTCCACCAGTGAAATAGTGTCACCCAATAGAGTGGGAGGGATACGGTAAGAATAGGGTGGTTGTTAAAGGTCCTTTCTTGGAGCCCTGTATGAACATTACGTATGTTGGATTGTAATATACTCCGCCCGGTTGGGGAGAAGCTGGAGTGTTGTGTGTGGGTGTACCCCAACTCCGTGTTGCTTAGATGTATTGCCATGTTGCTCTTGCCCAAAATGGCACATTGAACCGGTCGTAATTTTATGAATGATCTTCCTATTTACCCAATGGCCTTTGTGGACTCTTTGTAGGTGGTTTTGCAATCTTCCATATAACAGCACATGTTGATGGTTAAGTGGACAGACTATATAATCGCTTGTGTCAGGATGATCTTCTATTTGCCATCTAACAATAAGGATAATGACCATGGAAATCAACTATATGTTTATTCATATTGAATTTACGACAATTATCAACGACACTATGGTGAACAAAATATTGGAGACTAATTGTCCAATTGTTTCTTACTAACTTATATATGGTAATATGGTAATGAGTATAAAAATTTTCTTTATTTTCAGATGGACCTGAGATATTTAGCATTCACTTCAATGATGGGTCTTATTTGTCTTTCCAACAGTTTCTTTGACATGAACACCACACATCTGTTCATCGAGCCATACACCAAGTTATTTGATTGCTTTTTTCGGCCTTTATCACTACTCAATTAATCCATTTTCTGTTACAGAGCAAGCCAAAACCACCTGGTCGTCCGCGAAGGCGAACAAATAAATTTTATCATCGCCAGTACAGTGTACATCTGTTGAAATCTTTAGAACACCATCGTGAAGAATGCTTCAAAAAGTTGGTCCCAGAACCGAACACTGTGAAACACCGAATGTAATGTCTACATAAGTATCACTTCGCAGTTGGATCTCTCTGTTTCTAAAATACGATGATAAAGAAGAAGAGAAAGGAACAGAAAGATGAGAAGATTACCTTGTTACTATCATTATTATCATTTTTATTATTATTGCAACTTGATAGATAAGAACTCTAATAATTAGATCGGAATCAGTGCCGTAATAAGGGCGTAACGAAAAAGGCAACCGCCACGGGCGCACTCAAGTTTAGGATGCAAAAAGAAGAAAACCGATCCGATTGAGAGTAGCCTTTGTTTGAGTTATAAGCCTGAAGTATTGGCTGTAAAATTTTTAGCCTCAAGGAAGTTATTGCTAAACTGTAAGATTTACACAAAATTGGATTGTGCTGCTCGCTTGTTTGAGAGTACGAGATGTGATTTGTAGGAGGTGTTGCATTGAAATGATTTTATTGGTCAGTATTGGGTAACGTCGAGGCGCAAGTTAGACAGTTGCCACAGGCGCTTTATATCCCCGGTTACGGCACTGATCAGAACTGTAAAAAATATTGAGTTTTAAAAATAAAAACTGAAGTGAATTTTTATTATTTTTTTTATTATCGAAATGCTCGAAAAATTGATAACGATTGTTATGATTGTCGAAAGATATAAATTGAATGAAATTCATATTTCCCCATAATGTTTATTGAAGCTGAAGTGAGCAAAGAAAACTACCTATTAACAATAAAATGCATAAATCATGGAATTGTAGTAAAAAACTGTACATAACATTGGGATTCACAATTTTCTCAATACTATTCTTAATTGTATCGTTAGTTCTGGCATTTGAACTCTTACCAGATATAATTGATAGTGAAATTAAAAAAGTAGGTATTTCTTAATTATTTGAGCCATCATTGTTTTTAAATAATTCTGTAATTTTCTTTGAAGAATGTCCGTTTGGAAAACCACACAGATCAATACGATAGATTTCGGAAATTACCATTTCCATTGGCATTTTCTGTATATATATTCGAAGTTGAAAATCCCAATGAAATTCTAATTGGTGCTAAACCAAAGCTCAAGGAGATTGGACCGTTTGTATATGAGTAAGTTTCTAATAAATAACGACAAAAAGAGAAAATCATTAAATTAGTGATTTTAAAAAAAAAAAAAAAAATTGAACCTATGGTCAGGATTGTTATCTTCAAATTATGGATCGATGATAACACTAAATCTTTATTGAAAAAAAAAAACAACAACAATTTGAGAATAACCTAGAAATTTAAAAAATACTTAAAAAAAATTATTGATAAATACTTATATCTTCTTATCTCACAATCAATTTCATTAAATTCGTAAATTATCAAAGATCCTTATCGAACTGTAAATTACTCTAATTTCTCTGTCTTTCTATATCTCTCTTTCTCTTCCACAATGCCTATGTTTCCCTATCTCTCTCTCAACCCTCATCCTGTCTCTTTCTATCTTCCATTGTCTTTGTTTCCCTTTAATTCTTTCTATCCTACCCTATCTCTCTTTCTCTCTGCCTATCCTTTTCTTAATATTGCTTCTTCTTCTCTCCTAAACTCTTCGTCTCCCCATGTCTTCCTCTCCTCCAGTGTCTCTTTTCTCCATCCCTCACATGTTATGCGCTCACCTTCTCTACCCATCCCTCTCTCTCTCTTCCATCTCCATCTCACACAACCCATTTCTCTTTCTCTACACTATAGATTTGAAGAAAAAGAAAACAAACAGCACTTTCTTTATCTCTCTCTATGTCCTTACTTAGCCTATCAATCTTCTACCTTCCCCGCATTCTCTCAATCCTTCTTTTACTCTCACCGACCCTATTTAAATTTCTCTCTCTCCAAAATCCTATTTTTTTTACATATGGCTCGCTCATACTCCCCTATTTGGTAATTTACTATGAGAATATAAAAATATGAAACATTATTACAATCAATAAAATTTGAGCTCCCTGTTTTATGGGTACTTATCATATTTAAAAAAAAAAAAAACAAAAAACAACAATGTACTTATAACTTCAAATTGTTTTATTTTTATATCGGACAATCCTAAAAAAACAGTTATCAAAATAATTCATAAAAATCTGTTATCAGTAGATGATGAACTTATTTTAAAAATCCAATTTATTATAGTAGATGTACATTTGAGGGGGCATGGGCGGAGCCGAGTCCACACACCGCACCTCACCGTGATAGCCATGTAAGTAGGGTATTACGATGGGCGGAGCGCTTTGAGACGCCAATGCTCTCTCAAATGTGAATCGTCTATAGTCTGTAATGAACTGATGGAATCGATTCTTTAACAGTGAAACAATCGTAAGAAATGAAGAATTTCATAATATCACCGAAGATACAGTATCTTATAGGGCAAGATTGAGATTTAAATTCAATAAACAAGCTTCAAATAATCTAGATGAAAATCGAACCGTAACAATATTAAATCCATCATATTGGGTAAAAGATTCAACTTACATATTGCTCGTTAAACTCACTAATCATTTCTTATAAAAGATTATGCTCCAAACAGCCGAAGATCTTGGTATGGCAGGATTGATAGAGGGATGTAAACGATTCTATTTTGCATCATATCCAAATATATTCATTGAAACTACTGTACGACAAGTTCTATTTGATGGTATCGTATTTATGGAACCAGCATATGATATCACTTGTCGACTAGCCTATTTAGTAGTTCGTTCTCTAGCTGAACAAAAGAAAAATGTTGATAAATTGAATAATTCATTAAGTTTCAGTTTTCTTAATTATGTAAGTTTATCGAATTTGTGCAGTCCAAACAGTAACTTTATTGTACCGACTCATCTGTTTTGCAATTTTGTGCAAGAAAGGAAGGAGCAATCGATAGAGGTGGAAAAGTCGCTCCGCTTATATTAAGTTAACCTTGGACTGAGCAAATTCTAATTACACATTGAGTCATAAAAGGGATTTAATCGATCGAAATATGTAATAATTTTTATAGAAAGTTCGATCAGATGATGGTTTATATACAGTCAAACGGGGTATGGATGATATTTCACAATTAGGCCATATTGTACGTCTTAATAACGAGACACACACACATATATGGAGTAAAAATATATCAAAATGTGATGAGATCAAAGGTTCGGATGCGACAATATGTCCACCACACATAGAAACTGACACAACATTACAAATCTTCTCCACTGATATTTGCCGGTAATGCTTTTGAAACGTTTGGAAGGATATGGATGGAGCTACCTCACGCCACTCTCCACTCCATGTTCTTCCAAAAGCGGCGAGTCTTCAATATAAAATCGTATTCCCTACAGATATGTCGATCTTTATTATCAAGGGGAGAGTACTTATAAGAATATAGATGGTTACAGTTTCGGTACAAATAATCAAACGTTACACTCAACAAATCCTATGGACGATTGTTTCTGTGCTAATCAAACAAAATATTTAGATGGTCAAAACTATTGTTATTTAGATGGAATTATGGATTTAGGACCATGTTTGGGTATACCTGTTCTATTATCTTTTCCACATTTTTTGAGTGCTGAAAAATATACGAAATACGTTGAAAATTTACAACCGGACACAAAAAAACACAGTACATCATTATTAATCGAACCGGTATGTTTGCTCCTTTTCTATAATCAAAGCACAAAACTTATATGTTGTCGAATTGCAGAATACTGGAACACCTCTAACTGGTGCAAAACGGATTCAATTCAATGCTGTTTTACGACCACTCAAAAATGTTGCAAGCACACAAAATATATCACGGAGCATTCTACCTTTGTTTTGGGTCGAAGAAGGTGTTTCACTAACCGATGAATATATCGACTTATTAAACGATTTATATTTTAATAAGAAGAAATTAGCCGATATAGGGCAATGGGTACTGATTGGTATATCAACGTGTATGACTATAATTTCTGGATTTGTATTGATTCGACTGATGTTTGCTAAAGGCAATTAATTCGCACTTGGAGTTGATTGTAAAACGAAAACAAAACAGGAAACCTATGGTTCATTCCAATAAATAAAGTCTACGTTGCTGACAGGGTAGAATCACACTGACCACCACCTATTGTAGTTGTTTTCACGGATTAGATTATGAAAGCGTTCTGAACTAGTTCTAATAATCTGCGAAGATTGAGATTATATAGTTCTGAACTCATTTCGAAATCTTACTGCGCCTGCTCTGTAGTACAGAACTTGTTCGGGATTTGATCCACGACAACAGCTAATAAATCGTTACTTTTAGGCAATGGACAAACACAGCGTAGTTTTACGCACGTATTGGGTCCGTGATGTCGCTCGCACTTATATAAACAGAGACAACGGACCCAATACGTGCGTCAAAGTACGCTGTATATGTCCTGTGCCTTAAATATACAGAGACGTTTATTAGATAGAATCAGTAACATTGTAGTTTTTTATTGGAATGAGCTATAGTTTCCATTATTCCAATTTTTATTGTTGTGAATCAAATGACTTTATATTGAAGTTCCTCTAATGCAAATAAAACAATTAATTGGATTAATTTGTCTTTATTTGGAAATCAATTGTTTATATAATCTTACATAATTTTGTCTGGAATTAATCAATATTGATTCAATTTATGTGTAAAACAGTTTTAACTCTGTAGAAATATTTAAAATCAACAAGACAACAAACACTTATTATCAAATTTTTTCCTAATTGCTATTTTTCATTGATATAGACAAATATATTATTTGATTGTTCACACCAAACGTATGGCGATATGTAGCGCAATATTTCGAAAACGGATGCATTGCACAACGAGTAACGAGTAACAAACAAGATTTTATACAATTCCTTTTTTTCTAAAAAAAATGCAAAGAAAACAATGAGTTTTGAACGCGATTTTATGTCATTACTCATTACTATTGCCGTAAAATTATTAGGAAACAATGTTACTTACTTACCGTCTCAGCTACTCTAGCGACGTACAATATTCCAATAATTCACTCATAATTATCAAATTGAACAAATTTTTATAATTATTATGAATAACAACGTATTCATGATTAATAATAATAAACTATTAATTGCATTAAAGGCATTTAAAATGATAATTATTAATAATAACAATAATAAACAACAGAAAAAGTTTTGACAGAACACAGTCTCATCAAAAAACAAAACAACATCGGCATAGTCGGTAATATAGATATCGTGTCTAATTTGACATTATCAAAGACAGTTACTATGATTTCTACGGAATTTTTATTATTATTGAATATAATGATGGTCTTTTGTTTATATTGTGTGCGGGGGTATCATAATATAAACAAAACAGCATCGTATGATGCTGTTTTATTTATATTATAATTCAAGGTGAATATTAAGTGGAGACGTATTCAATAATTTGTCACTTTACAACCAGTATTATAATACGTCCATTTCAAACGCAAAGTAGGAAAAAATTATTACCATACTATTAAATAAAAGTCTCTTATATGTCAAATAAACGCTTTTTTCTTACCACATGTTTGGTGTGAACAACCTAATAAATGATATGTATATTGTATCACAACAGTTAGATACTTAATATCATAATTCCAAGCAGAATACAAGATAGAGAATTGTAACCTAATAACTTGCAATTGAACAAATGAATTGCTCCAATATTACAATGATTATTATAATTATAATTAAATAGTATTATTATTGTCCCTGACTGTCACATAATTCCCGGCTAGATTTTTTATTCATTAAATAACTGATTTGTTTCGATACTAAAAGAAATCTAGCCCTAGTTTGTAATAATTTTGTTTGTTTTTTTTTTCTATCGACACAAAAATATTACAAACTATTTTTAAAAAATATTCTCATCAATTTTTCCTTTTAATTGCACATAGAATATTTATCCAAATAAATGATGCAACCCCTATATAAATTACCCTAAATTTCGATGGTATAATAAAGAAATTCATAGATTGTGCTGGTAACCAAAACATACAACTTGATTGGAATGTTGGTATAAATTTTTGTTGTAATTCTTCAAAAATATTCGATTTATGTTCCATTATACTGGTGGCTGTAATAAGTGAATGTTAATTAGTTAAAGTGACTCATTAAAAGTGAACAATCTCCAAAATGGAGGAACCGAAACTGGTCAAATCAACGAATAAGTGCTCCTAATTGCTCGCAAAATGCTCATTTGAAATTAATCAGTTGAGCTCAATATGGTTTAAACCAGTGATTCTCAAACACTTTCACCCCCTGTCCATCTTTCTCCCTCACAATCTCATTGTATACTTCTCTCTCTCTCTCTCTCTGTTTCCCCCACCCCTATCCAGATCTACTCCTCCATATACCCTTTCCAATTCTCTCTCACCCCCTCACTCCATATCTACTCCTATCATCCAAGTGTCTCATTTTCTCTTTCACTTCCTTTATATCTCATCTCTATTTCTTTTTTTATGCTCCTATCTCTATTCACCTCTATCTATCTCTCTCTATTCTCGTACATTCTCATTTATTCATTCTTTCCTTCCAACCACACTATCATTTTCTAAGATCATCTATATCCATCTCTTTCTATCTCAACTGCTATATTGATAACTATATACCGTATTCGAATATTTCGCAAGGACTTTTTCACATAATTTCTTAAAAGTGTGAGAGAGAGAGAGATTAAATTCATTAAAATATCCCAACAATTAGAAAAAATGGAATTCGGGTATCTTTTGGATTAAACGCAATCATGGTATTTTTGGGTGTAGTATCGCCAGTTTGGGAATTATATGATCTCTATAAAAT
This sequence comes from Zonitis immaculata, assembly GCA_037414775.1. Classification (NCBI taxonomy): domain Eukaryota; kingdom Metazoa; phylum Arthropoda; class Insecta; order Coleoptera; family Meloidae; genus Zonitis; species Zonitis immaculata. The sequence continues at coordinate 28,305 of JAZBGX010000344.1, forward strand.
ACAGGATGGTCCACCAGGGGCTTTCCTAGTCTTGTAACTCAGGCTCTAGTGGGTGTAAACGAAAAACGGACTGTGATATTTAGAGAAGATTTTGAAGTTAGAACGATTTTCCAAACTTATTTGGATCTTCGAATGCATTTTTCCCTCCTCCACTAGCACCAGAATTCCTACAAGACCAGGAAAGCTTCTGGCGGACCATGCTGTATATGTTTACACTTACCAATATAGAAAATAACCAATAAATTAGGTGTAAAAAGGAATTGATCGATTAAAACTTTTTTGATGATAATTGGTATTGTTGTTCCAATAATTTTCCGATCAAGGTATCTGTACCTAAAATAATAATAAATATAGGATGAATAAATAGAGGATGATTCGGGAATTAGGGGGAAGTAATAGAGTAACATCAATATATTCTAGAGCCGACAAGAAATAAAAGCTCTCATCATTCTATGGATGATACAAGGCAAGTCGGCTACTATATGACTGCTCTAAAGCTAAAATTCCAAGAGCTTTTATTTTTTATCATAATTATAGAATTTGTTATTATTATAAGAGATGTCCCAATTTTACAAGAAATCTCCGTAACTCTGCTGCCACTTGAGATATCGATTTGCAATTTTCACTCAACGGTACCTACAAATCTTTCTTCT
>JAZBGX010000345.1:0-34467 GCA_037414775.1 Zonitis immaculata
ATGATGTAAAAATTTGGACGATCGATCCAATGGCATACCATTGCAACAATCTACAGGATGTGAGATAGCATCATCTAAAAAAGTACGATTTTATTTTTATTCTAATTTGTCGCGTCAATTATATTGAAAAATTCTTTTGATATTTTTTATTCGACAATACAAATCAAGTTTTTCTTATTTTCAGGTGCATCATATTGCTGTGAGTGCGTGAGTGTAGTGTATTACTGTAATGATGTAATTACTTAATTTCAATTGAGATATGGTGATATTGCATTGGACGTTGCAGCAACGATCACCAAATCCAAAACTCACCGGATAATTTAAGGTAATTAATTGACACTTTAAGTTTTAATTATTTTTTTTTGGATACATAAACGTCTAAACAGATAAACATTTTGTATTTTTAATAGCTAATATTTAATTTATTAATCATTTTTCGAGTGGAGCAATTTTAGATTCTGATGGAGCATTTCAGGAGCAATTTTTTGATAAATAATTCATTGAAAAATATTAATATTCTGCGCCAACTTAATAATGGTTAGTATGAACGGAGATACGTTGAGGAAGGATTCGCGAAACTTGTACACCCTTTGTACTTTTTATTCGTAGTACTATCTCGATGAGACTACTACAAATTCACAACTAGGTACAGGAGTGTTTTATAAATGAATATAACAACTAGACCTGGTACTGTGTTGGCAAAAATGAAGCCAAAATTAATAAGGGAATTCGAGCTGAAAGTCACTTGACGTTCCAACTGCATCAAGCATTTCAGCCTCACCCAATTCTTGTCAAAATTCAATACTAATGAAGACGCAATATATTGCTCTAGCCTGTTTTTGCTTAACGAAATCGTTTGACAGGCACTACACAGAACATCAATCATTTTTCCTATGTTCAATGTTTAGGCACGTATCGCTCTACAGTAAATTTCATCAAAGAACGGTAGGTTTTCCGTATTTCTAAATTTCTCAATCATTTTCTATCTAGATCTTATAAAGTGTATAGAAACACTGCTGCCATCTGTATTTTGTTTGTTTTGTTCGTCGATAATATAAAATAATCGAACATTTAAATTAATCTCAAATGAACGTAATTCTTATCTTATAACGTGGAGCCGATCGTTTATCTATAGAGCAATCTAATATAAAACTGCTATTACATAGTACTAAAAAATATTTATTATTTTTCCAATTCAATTATTATCATTTCAATTGTATCGAAATTTTAGTAAATAGCAATATCAGCACATGACCGGAAAGTCTCTTGAGGACCACAACCCATATCATAAGTACCATCATCACATTGTCCCCAATTATTTCCTAGCAAAAAATTCAAATAAATCACTACCAAAATTTATAATCACCTATTATATCAAACATACCAGCATTATAATGCCACCTCAGAACGCATCTTTCACAAATTAATTCTTCCGGTAATTTAATTTTAATTTTAATATCTTTTTCTTCTTCCGAAACTGGATAGTGTTGTGTACCATCAACTAGACCAACCGGAAGGAAACAATCTTCACCCGATTCAGGTGTATTTGAATCTTCTAGAACACAAACACTGCCATTTATCGAATTAATAATAAGAATTATTTTTAATAAATATCTATTTACCTGAAGTTGAAATATCCTCGATGGTTGGCTGTTAATTTGATATAAATATCGACAATACTACCAGCTTCATATTCACGTACTACCACACCCTGTCCATATTTACCGGTATTTTCATTATCTTGGGGATGGGGTTGATCGTAGGGATCACCACAAACACCACATTTACCACCGAAATCATTCCATTGTACCTTTAGAAGAGCAACAAATATGATTATTTTTTATTAGAAAATTCGATTGCTACTTACACTCATCCCTCCACAATAATTTTGGTCATCATCATAATTTACTGTAGCATTCGAATTGAATCGCCACAATGAACTACGATTTGGTGGTTCCAACATCATGCCATGTCCAAAAATTTGTTGTACTAAATAAAATAGAACTAACAAGCTAGATGTAATAAAGTACATTTTAGAAGATATTGTATTACTGTTCATTATTTTGCCATACTAATAATTATAAATGTTTTTATTTAGAAATTGACTTTTATAAATGTGCAATTTCCAGATAAGATATACTAAATGAAATTGCCACGCATTTTAGTTGATTGATTGTTTATTGAAAGTTTTGCTATTATCGATTTGTTTCGTATATTAATTTTTTAACAATTGAATTGAATGTTTTTTATCCAAAAAAATTATTATTGCTGATAAAAAATGAAAAAATGAAAACTCTTGTCAGATTTTTTTCTATCGTTTTTCGTTTCCTCACAGTAGAGCTGATACATCGAGTTTCGCTCACCCTGTACTTACTTATCACTTAGAGTTTTGTATTGTGCATTTGAGACTCTAGAATAATTTTCATTACCGCAATAGGAACGACTTAACTAATTGTGCAAAATGTTTTTTTTTTTGAGTGATTAACATTTTTCCAATTATCAACTGTTGATGAAAAACGTTTCATTGGTCAATTAATTGAGAAATAATGTAATTATTTATGATAAAATAATTTTATAAATATATGAAATATTTCAATTTAGTTAAAATGAATATAAAATTGTAATAATGGTGGATGCGCCAGGTGAATTCATTCTTTTCTCAATCAAAGGTTCCATATATTTTGAAATAAACAAACAATACATACTTTTCGAAATTAAATTTACTTTTCTACTTTTAACAAATCAATAAATTTGTATTATTTCCCCCATAGTTTTATTTATTTGATACAATAGACAGCATCTGGAAAATGTAATTATTAATTAAATCTATTAATATTTCAAATTGTTTGGATAATTACCACTTGTAGTTCTTAATATCCAATTTAAATAAGACGTAACTCGTGTATTGACTCCTGGTCGACCAGTAGCACATCCATAACCAAACGATATAATACCAATTAATTGTAAACGACGTGTATTTGGATCTTGCCATAAAATTGGCCCACCTGAATCACCATCACATTCATCTTTTTTATAGCCATAAGTACAAATTTGTGTTCCAATAATTTCTTCATTCATTTCTTGATTACATACCGTATTTCCAATAACTTGTAAATCAACTTTTTGTAATGTCTGCGATTCCGGACCCAAAAATTCTAAAGAACCCCATCCTACAAAGAGAAATAAATAAAATTGGAAATTTTTCATCAACCAATTTTCAATTGTACCTAAAGCAATGACTGGTTGATCAACGAATAAATCGGTAGTGTAACGTACTGGTAAACAAATCGGTCCTACGAAATAACTAAATTTAATTGGTTCTGTTGTTTTAATAATTGCAATATCATTCCATCGAGTATCTTGATTATCATCGGGATGGATTATAAACTCAATTATATTGTAAGTAGCTGCATATGGAGTGTCGGTAGCTGTAATTATGGATTGTAGAAAAAAATGTTGCGAAGAGCTAATTTATATAAAACTTACTAGATGATAGATTATGTGCGCCTACTCTTATATTTATATCAGTTGGTTGTAGACTACGTACAACATGGGCTGCTGTTAAGGCATACCTTTGTGAAATAATATTCGCACTACCATAAGTCTGTTGTCTTGCTATATGCCATAAAACCGCCATTGATGGAAATTCATTAACACCAGCATCTTCACCACCAACAATTTTAGTCTAAAACATTGACAAATATCGATTCATCGATAGATAAACAAATTAAACAGTTGTTTTAAATAAACTTGAGTCATGCCATTCAACCTGAACTGTATCAAAATTTAAATGATAAAGTATTAAATAAATATATTTACACGACGTCTCCAGCCACAATCGCAAGGTATTGGTGATGGAGTTGTTGTAGTTGGTGGTTTATTTTGAATTGCTGTTAATGAACAAACAAACCGACCACCAGTAGTTGTAGATGATGCAAATAATCCTAAAATTGTAATTATTGGAATAAAAATACACAATTTACCAAATCGATTATAATACCAACTGCTAGAGCATTTTGTTCAGTCACTAAAGTCAATTGTCCAGTACCACAATAATTATGGGCATCATTAAATCCTGTATCGCCACTTAATGATATAGCTAAACGATCACTTTGACAATTGGGACTCTTTAAAATAGATTCGAATTAAATTTCGATTTTTTAAATGAATTATATGAGACTTGAATACTTTAGGAATTTGTATGTTATCACATGAGATAACAATATTGGTATATGGTGGACTTTTACCAATCCATCGACAGGCAACTGGACTATATGCCGGATAATTATTAGGATATTCTCTATTATAAATATAATAAGTTTCTCCTAATACCATATTTTGATAGTAATCGCATGATGGATCTATTGTCAAAGTGACTATGGGTGTAAGAAAACTTAAAATATTACCAAAAACCATTAGAATTATGCACAATTTTCCTGGAACAAAAATATGTATTTTTTTCAAAATTAAATATAATTTTAATAATCGAAAACTAACTCATCTTTATATAGTTGATTATTATTATATGGAATTCGCAACAAAATTCAAACGAAGTAATACTTGATAACAAAAAAACAACTTAATTGTCAATAATTTGCCGATATAGTAATTATAATAACGGAAAAAAAAATATGTATTTTATTTCTACACGAAGGTATTATAGCTTTATCTATATAGAAATTTATCTACATTTTTTTTAACGATCTCGAGCAAATATAATTTTGTGTTTAAAATAAAAATTATAATTATTAAATAGAAAAACCTACTGTATGTAGAAACAAAAATTAAATCCTAAATTTATAGAAAGATTATTAAACAATAAGTTATTATGGAGATTAAGTTGTTTAACGTATGTGTACTTTGTTTAATTAAAAATAAATAAAAGAAGTTATTAAAATTACTTAATAAAACATTTTGTTCATTTTTTGAAAAAGTTCTATACAATTTTGGTCATGATCGTGATTATAGCAATACGTCGTTAAAATTGTTCAGAATAATTGTAAAATCAATTCTTGATCATGATCAAGATCCCGTCATTTAACTAAACTGATTAGATACAAAAACAAAATACGACAATAATAAATTAAACGGTCACGTATTCATCGAATCCTATATGGAAGCACTTTAAGCATAGCTTAGTAGATGTTGCAGCAAACGGATATAGCTGGAAGTACTCACAACTGTAATTGCAGTACTATAATTGCTAGTATCACATCGCTTCTCGAGCGAGGATCTAGTGGTGAATTGTAAGAATAAAGAAAAACGGGAATTTTTTGGAAGTGATAGAACTTTTAGCTAAATTTTGAGAGCATTGGAACCGTGAACAATGATTGTACAACACATCATTCCAATCACGTCAAGGGACAATATGATTCAAACCTAACAGTAATACTGTACTGCACAATTGAGATGTAGAAAAAAATGTCATCGGATGTAATAAAAAAGCATTTCTTGAGAACACACTAATTGGGAGAATCTGTAAATTGGGGTCACTAGGAATTCTGTTATCTGTTATACGTTATCAATTGAATAGAGGGGGTATAGGCACGTGTCTAATGGAGCGCCCAACATTACGTAGACACCTTATCACTTTTTTGTTATTGATAATAATAATAATAATAATTTATTCAAGTAATAATCTAGAATTAAATGATTAAAATACAATCATATTCCAGAACTATAGCTGGAATTTTTTCATGATTTTAAATATGCGTTACTCTACTCAATAACAGATAGCGCTGCTCGATAAATTTAGTCCAGCGACCTCTAGTTATTAATAGTATAAGTAATACTTAAGTGTTTAGTTGGTTGCCTATAACAGAATAATAGATTTAATTAGCAATAAGAATTTTGGTAAATTGAAACTGGACTAATTGAATGTTTTTTCTTGAAGATTTCGTCGGTCCTGGTCACTACACGAACGTTTTTTGAACGATTTTAGAGATTTTATTGAAAACAAAAATAAGAGAAACTATAGAATCAATTTATGATAAATTTTATTCATTAATTAAAACAGGTAATAAATATGCAGCATTCTATGATCAATAATAATAATTTATGAAGTAAACTTTATTAAGAACAAGTTCTAACTTGGATTATGTAACATTAATTTCTATAATAGAAGAAACCTCATTTACATAAATAATATAACTGAATAGTTTGCTTCATTTTCTAAATTCCATTAACAATAATACATATAAATAGTAGAGTAAATCTAATAACTTTTGTCAAACGGTAGTTATAAATTTTGGTATTCTTGAAATCCTTGAAATTTGATAAGACGGCAACTTTCAAAGTCTAATAACAAGGACAAAAATTTCAAATATATAAATATTAATCGCGAGTAGCCCTTTATATCGGAAATAATAATTTCCAAGACCAGTTTGTGATTATTTATTTATTTGATTATTATTAAAATTAAATCCGTAATCATCTTGCAATCTTGTTTACAATATTTTTATTGTTGTTTTTATGTTTCAAATGCCCAATTAATGTTTGTTGCCACTGGTGTGAAACAACGAATAAAAAATAATGTATATAACAATAATTTTATAACTGTTATTATTAGAGAAAATAATGAAATTTCTTCTAAAGTAATTATAATTACGTTTGTCGATCCATTTATATTTGAATAAAATTCCTGATTAGAATATAAATAAACTTATTGTTAATTATTCGCAGATTTATCACACCACTTAAAGGCAATTGATGTTAAGTAATTGCATAACAAATATATAACTTTGATTCATCAATTATTTGATTATCTGTGCAATATTTCGCAGTATACAATTATTAATTCACAGTACGTATTTTATTCAAATGTTTTAACCAATTTATGATAATTTTTCGAGTTATCTCATTTATAAATATCACCACAACAATATATGTTTATGGAATTAAAAATATAATAATGTTGTAATTTAGAAAAAATATATATTATATAATTATATTGAGGATGACATGAATTTATGGACATTGTTTTTATTATTGCGAATTATAGCAAGGTTATTACTTATTATTTCATTAGAAAACAAGCTATTTTTATCATTTATCGTATAATCACATCTTGGTTTGTGGTCATTTAAATTCGCGATGTGTTTTCGAAAAAAAAAAACAATTTACCATTATTATTAAAGGTTATAATCTGTTAACCTAAAATTTTTTGTTTTATTTTGTAATGAACCTTGAGAAACCACTTGTAAATAATGAATATTTATTGCATTTTTTTCTATTATTGTTATTATTATTTACTGTTTTGTTTTTTTCGAAAATTGAGAATTTATTTGTCGGAGAACTTCATCAAAGCGGTAGAACTATAGCCGGTTAATATGTAGTTAGCCCAACGGCAACGTTGCAATTTATTTCTAACTGCTGCACAACGAATAGTATTGGCGGCATCGTGAACAAGTGAACGTCAAATTTTTTTCGAACAAAAGACAATCGGAATACGAACTTGATCGGTTTCCAATTATCTAATAATAAAATAATTAAAACAAATAGCACCCTTATAATTTAAGTGTTTAATTTTTTGTGTATAGATTCTAGTCGTAAATAATGCACGTGTTTAAACACCCCTTACTGAAATAATACAAGTAAATAACGTGCTTTGGCAGTATTGATTTTTCCTGTACCTAACCTCTATTTTATGATTCACCCCAGTTATTGCGTCCCTTATTTAAGTCATAATTATAATTAAAACAAATTCAAATAGGAATAGTAAGTGTTTAGATTATTTGAGAAAAAATTGTTTTGTTATTAAATCAAGTGAATAATGCCAATTGTACGCATTTCATTATTACTAGAAAATTAAATAATTTTCCGCTTTTTGTGTATAAATTTGTGGTGTTTTTCTATCTATGAAGAAATATGCCGTGATTATTTGTTATTAACTTAATAATAGGATTAACTAAATAAAATTTTTGTAAGTATTATTTAATTAAAGGATTTTTTTTGCCCCATTGTTTGCCATAAAGACTCCCCCCCTATCTAAAGATGCAAGATTTTCTTTCACCTTCTAAATTAACTATATAATTCGTTATCAAAATACCTAACCTATATTAATAATAAATAGCGTATCCTTGGCGCCAGGGTCGGCATTTAAATTATTAATCCTAATCATTTAAAAATACTCATACTCATCTAATTATCGTCTATGATTAAAATGAAGAAAAATCGATATTGTTTCCGCAATATTTTAGATTGTAGATTGATGAGGCGCCAGGCGCCACATTGCCTAAATGTTGGTAGGATTTCAATACGGACCTGTTAAATTATTTGATATATTTAAAGAAACCTGCACTACTGCTTGTGAACAAAGATGACGACGTGAATTGATATTTGATGATTTTCTCATGTCATTTGAGATTATATCACAGGTTTTTTTTTTTTTTGTTTGTAATCTCCCATTATTAACCGATTGGTTATTGATATAAATTGTTGTGTAAAATTGAGTTTCCAATAAGAAAATTCTTCTGGGTCAATTTTTCAGCTGAGGATGTATTTGAGATAATAATTGTCGACATGTGGGTAGTGATTATTTACTTACCTGCCATTAAAGGTAGTGTTATAGCAAAGTTGTCACTTGAGTTAACATGCAAAAATACAATAGGAAATGTTCCATTGTTCCCATAGTGAGAATTAAAAATAATTTCTCGAAATTTCCATTATATAAATTATTTTTTTGTTATTCCAGACTTTTTGTTGAAGTTTTTTTTAATTTTTTTAAGTTAAATAATATCTGACTGGAAAATTAGGGGTGCCAGATGTTCTTGTTTTAGAAGGGTAGGTTGTATTTTAAAATTTCAAGACTTCATCTTGACGTTGATAATGAGTTCTTAGTATAGATTCAATTTTTTCTTTCCATATTATTGATTGATCAGCAAATTCGCTTCAAAGTTAAAACTACATAGTAAATAATTCATTCGCTACCCTTTCGTGACCTAAACCTTATAGTTTAATTTATTTCACCTCTACAATGGAATAGTCGTAGATCAATTTGAGATGCAATGTCGGAAATAACTCCAATATCGCCTTCTATGGTGATGGGATTTAAATTTATTCGTAAACGATTCAAATATTATAAATACAACTTAAAAAATAATTCCTGCTATAATAGCAAATACATATCTATATTCTAGAAAAAGCTAGATAAAAATCCTACTTTTGAAATTATGATAATTCTTTTCGTAATATACCTATACAGTAAAACCTTTCTTGGGCGGTGATCTACGAGGAAGCGAGAATTTTCTGTTCAAGTCTCCTTCAATGAGAGGTTTTCCCTTATAGAAATCTATTGTATAGTGTCACTTGTAACTTGGAAGTTTCTAAGTTGCAATTTGTCTATCAAAATATTAACACCTTGTGTTTTACTTTAAATTTTAAAGTTACATGTGGTAATGTTTCCCTTTGCTATAAGAATAGCAAAGAAGGCCTCTTGTACTTGCTGAAGCAGATTACAATAGACTATAGAAATGATGGTTTGATCCGTTTCTAAGAACTTATCATCGACAATTGCGGCTGTCGTCGATCAAACACAATTGAATCTTTTTTGGGTGTAAGGAATACTTTGGAATATATGGTGACAACCAATGATAAGATCCCTTAGAATTGGAGTACGGTATCCAAACCAAACGGTTTTATGACTTCTGCAATCTCCAAGCTGGAATTTTCCTCCACAATTTCTTCAAGCATGCTGCAAATTTCTTTAACCACTTCTGTATGCTCTCTGATTATCAATATCGTCATCCCTGAATGCAGCACAACAGTTTTCGTGTTGTCTCGGTTGCTTCGATGACAAGAGTGAACAATTTCGAAATAACGGTTTGTTTCTATGTCCAATCCAAATTATTTCACAATATATAAATATTGAACGATTGTCGCAAAATGTGTATGCATATGAAAAAATATCAATGGTACTCTGAAGAAGAAAAAAGCACACGAACATTTGAAATTTGATAATAATTGTAGTTGGAGTTTTGAAATGTTTGAATTGATCCTCAAAATTTTATATTATTATTATTATATTTTTTTTCCGTTCAGCAATTGTATTTCCTCAACAATATATTCTTTCAGGTCAAAGATTATTAACCTTCAGTTTTAAAAGAAAAAAAGATTAATTATAATTTGTGTGCTTAGTTCTTATTTCTAGACTTGACTAATTATCAATTTATAGAGCTGTATAACTTTAATTAAAGATATTATACATATAGATAAATTTTAGTAGATTTCTATGTATTTTAATTGTCGAAAATTATCTAATATTTATCATATCTAATATACAACATGTCCTATATATTAAAATATTGAAATTAATTCAAAATAATTTTTATAACGAGGAAGAGGAACGATTTTTCTAAACAAAAAACATTTCTAATATACAGCAGCAACTAATCAGAGTGGATAATTAATGAAATACATATCTGAAAATTACAGTTAGATACACGAAATTTGTTATAATGGAATTGTAATATTTGGAAATTTCAACTATACAGTATGACTCACAAGTGACTTTCCTAGCTTATAATAACTCTAGTACTAGTAGAGAGGATGGAAAATGCACTTGGGAATTCAAAGTATACTTAACATAAACAAAAGTAATCGTCTAGTATTTGGCAAATTCACTACATGTAGACCTTCATTATAAAAAAACAATATTGATTTTTCACATTTCCCGAAAAGCTAGAAGAACTGTTTCAAAGCCAAAATATTGTCTATAGATATCACACATTGAATTCTCAAGTGCGTTTCTCATTTCCTTTACTATAGAGACAAAGTTATAGAGTCAGGAAAGTCATTTGTGAGACAGGCTGTATAATATCAATATTTCTATAGACGGGTATATTGTGAAATCTTAGAATGATAAATGAAATCCTTTAATCTATTTAGATACGACTTAATATATAGAACATATAGAAAAAAATTTATTTCTAATTTAAATATCTCGCTAAAATTACATAATAATTGTTTAGATTTTATTATGTGGAATCCGTAGAGGAAGACGGTTATCTTTATGCATTCGCCATAGTTCCTGTTTTGTTTCATTAATTTTTTATATATTTATTATTTAATAACAAATCTTGATTATAAAACAAATTCAGTTTGGAATGTATTTCCTTTAAAAATTGCGAATTAAAACAAAAACCAATAACAACAAATAATAATTGAGATGTTGGATGGAAAGTATATCGGATCAACACCCACTTAATCATCAAAAGTCGATAAATCAACAACTCAATTATTAAATAATAATAAAATAGATTATTAATTAAAAATATTTTCATTATAAAATCAAATTCTTTCAGTTGATTTTATAATAAGTTTTTTTTTTCATTTGGTTGTTCAATTAAATTGATCGAGATCAAATTTTCTTTATGAACCGGTGTTGTTGATGTACCTACTTTTTTTTTAATGTCTATATTCTTGAATAAATCAACGAGAAACTACGTGGTTGTCGTCCAACCTTATAAGTAAAAAGTAAACAAAACTAAATAGTTATTTAAACAATTCGATTATAGAGTAACAATCAGTGCCGTCACAAGGGCGTCGCGAAAGAGGCACCCGCCACACTTCGGTTTGGGCCGCAAAATGAAGGATACTGACTCGGTTGCGGGTAGTCTTTGTCTTTTACAAGAAGAACCGTCCTCCAATTTATCGCAGTATGAGACACTGTTATTGGCCCTTTTACGTCTCCTGACCAGTTCGTCAATATCTAATTAGATTGAGACATAAGCTTTATTCCTTACACTTCTAGCTCACTTTCTCATGAGACAACTAACAATAAGTTTTAGTTGTTACTAAAGAACGGACTTAGAATCCCAAGCATGTGACAGATGAATAGGAAAATTTTGATTTTCTCCTCAGTTGGAGTGCTGAAGTATTGGCTGTAACGTCTTTGGTCTCAAGGAACTATGTACTAATAGTATTGCTAAACTGTAGGATTTACACAAAATTGGATTGTACTGCTCGTTTGTTTGAGAGTATACGTATAGAAGGCGTCGTTATATTGAAATTTTACTCGTCAGTATTGGGCTACGTTGAGGCGCATAAGTTAGACACTTGCCACGGGCGCTTTATATCCCCGTTACGGTACTGGTAACAATTATTAGATAATAATTTCGATTTTGAAAATTTTTAATTCTAAATCTTTATTATTGATTTATTTTCGAGAATTTCCTTCAATTATGATTGTTTATTTTGTGGAAACTATCGTCGATTTATAGATTATAATTTATGATAGTGAGAAATAGTAATTATCATGTCAGATTTAACTGACAAGCCTTCAAATTCGGGCTATTCATAGTATGTCGATTAGTATTATATGTGAAGATTTGATGAAGAGTAATATTTTATCTCTCTATACGTGGGTGGTCTTGAGTTTTTTCCGTCTTCTAATATTTATTGCAATATTAAACTATTATAGAGTCGTTATCCAAAATAATTTTTTTTTTTATTATTATCATTGATATTAACCAATTAAAAGCTTTATTATTATTATTTGTTCTAGGATTCTAAAACGACATGCACTGAATTATAATAATAATAATAATAATGGATTTTGATAGAGATCCAACTCTACAAGAATGGACACGAGAACAACCATTAGCTGTACTAGCATTAGATAGTGCCGATAGGGCTGTATTAAGAATTGCCGGTAAGTTGTAAATTAATTTCTCTAATTAACAATTATATTGATGTCGTAAATATTAGCCTTTGGTGATTATATTAATAATAGTGAAACGGAAATTATATTTGTTGCTGTTCTATATAAAATAGTTGTGTAAATGTAATAACATTTGATAAGATTATAGTTTTTTTTTCTCTATTTGAAACGGAAAAAGATAATTTTTATTTAATTATAGTTATTTCATATTTGATCCTGTGGTAGATAATTGATTTTTGACAATTACTTAAAACTGTGACTTTGGGTGCAATGAACACATTTTTATTTAATAACATAATTTGTAGTCAATCCATCATTGATGTGTAATTACTATTCTAATTATTATCCAAATTTTATGACGTCTTAATGTAATTTGAGTCATGATATTTTTTGTCAATATTATTGATTAGGTATTATTGGAATTGCCTATAGGCGTTTCACGAAATGACGAATTTCACAATGATTCTTCTATACGACATATAGATAGAGATATAGAGATTAGTTTTTGGGAATATTGTGGGAATATTTTTGAATCTAATCTTTATTTCATGACGATGTGATGAAGTGATGAGTGAAAATTCTATCTATGTATTTATTGTTTAACACACATCACTGGTACCATTTTCTATTAGAAATTTAATTATTTATTCGTAACATTTGAGGCTATAATTAAGGAATGGGTAAATTAAATTAAAAGAATGTCGATTATTCGAAATTGCAATAATCGAAGGAATAAAGAAAAAATCACACCATTATCATTATTGATTTGTTGTGTAAATCCTCCTCTTTTATCTAAAACCATAACAAATTCATCTGTACTGGTTGTTGCGAGTGAAACTATCGTAAGTAATTGATTTTGTGAGTAGAACCACCAAATAAATTTTGTCTATATATGAAGATAATCGATAATTGGAATTTAATTAGGGAAAAAATTAAATTATTGATCAGAGAGAAATAATAGAATTTTGTATTGAAAGTCGCTTAGCATATCGTCAGAGAAATTTCATTATATACTTAAATAAATTCGATAAACTTTCTGTTTTTATCAACAAAAATTTCGATTTCTAAATGACCAAAATTTTCTAATATTCGCTCTAATATCAAAAGATTCATCATATTAATTGTTTTTCCATATAATGGGATAAAAATATCTTGAGATAAGTGTCGTCTGGTAATTGAAATTGTCAACACCTTATATATTCTCAAAATTACGTCTAGCCATATGGTAGTGTTTTTTTTCTCAATAAAAAATGTTTTCATTTTCTGTCTAGTCCGGTCTAAAGCGACATAATTTTATGGTCCAAATTCCCCACAAATATACATATATTATAAATTCAATAATTTCTATTTTGACTTTAATCAATAAAATATTAGATATAATAGTGTCACGAATTCTAAACTTGTCAATGATTTAGTATCATATTGCAATAAATTGCATGTATGCAATTTTACAGCTAATAAAGTTTATTTTTATATATTTATTATAATATTTTATTGTTTGTTACATTCGTTGCGAAATACCTATTGGAAATACAATGAAAATTTATGTATAGTCGGATCAACAAATCGTTGCATTCATGTCATCTTTAGTTGCTCTTTAGTTACGACGAAAGTTTGACTTATTCAGACGCTTGTCAAACTTTTTTTTTTGTAAATTCGAGCAACTAATGCGAAGAATTGTTGATCTGACTGCATATGTATATTTTCATAAACTTTTGTCGTGAGTCGTAACTTAGAGCAATTAAAGATGACGTGATTGCAATGATTTTTTGATCCTACTATATAAATAAATATATTCTTACAACATACGATATTTTTTGTCTATAAATACAGAACTTATTCACAAAATTCGAAATAGATTATTAAATAGTGCATGTTAAACTTGACTTTCACACAATATACAGGCTGGTCCATCAGAGGCTTCCCTGGTTTTACAGGAACTCTGGTTCTATTGGAGAGAAAAAAATGCACTCGAAGATCTAGAGTTTGGGAAATCGTTTTAACGTCAAAATATTCTCTAAATATCACACTCTAGTACCTCGAGTGCGGTTGTTTTTAAACCTACTACAGCCAGAGTTGCAAGACCAGGAGTCACTCTGGTGGATCAGCCTGTATATATCAATTTTATATTGAAAATATCGATATTCTAAGCGAAAGTTATTCAAAAGTATCTAATTTTGGCAATTATTGGAATATTTTTGTTTTGATTTAGAAATTGTCAAATCTAATCAACTAAATTCAAATTTTTCTAGTTTTTTTCTCTTTTTAGCAAAATTTTATAATCGTATATTTCATGATTATTTCATTGAATATATTGAATTTATTAATAATAATTTTATTTATAACAAAGGTCAAGTTTATTTTTAATTTGTCTTTCAATTTGAATTATCTATCGTTTTATTTTTTATGTTAATAAAATGCTAATCACGTTGAATACAATTTAGTTTATTCATTAGTTTTATTGCATTTATTATCAAACTCAAAAGTCTAATTGTTGCGTCATTGATATATAAAATAAAAAGAAAAAAATTAGCTCTATTATTTGTAGCTCTATTTATTGTAATTAGAATAAATGCAGGTATATTATGTTAATTTGAAATACTATAATACTTTTTTTTCGTTGCGAAAATTATCGAGGGCATATGCATTTCTATTTGGAAATTGAAAAAAAAATGTTGAAAAATCAAAAGAGAAATTCAAAGTTATTATAGAATATTCATATTTGAGAGAGCATGGGCGGAGTTAACGGCTTGAGCTCTCCTTACAACGTGGCAATGTTCGAATTTGAGATTGTTTTTCTCGATTTTTTCCAAGTGAAACCTATTGAAAGTTTCATATAGTTGAAAAGGGCATGGAAAGTACTACCAAATTCAACAACAAAAATAAATATATAAGGTGCTATTTAAAAAAAAAAATGATGTCGATGACCTCTCTCCATAAGAAATCAATGGCGCAAAAAACTGAAAATAGGCTCACAATATTTGTTGAGTACAAAATCGGTAAACCTCTCTGAGATGTTTTCCCAAAAAAAAACTAGTAATAACGGAATTATTGAATTTATGCGTTACTTATTTTCGACACTGTATATGTATATTTGTTTGTTGAAACAGTATATAGTTATAAAATAATATTTATGATTTTTGAGATCATATGAATTAAATAAACACATGCAACTATGTACCATCAAATTGTAAATAGGTATCTATTCAGCAATTGAAATATAAATGGACTTTATGGGTGATACAAAAAAAATTCGGTTTATTATTTTTTGAATGATAATTTATAAACAAAAAATTTAATAATTGTAGCAGAACTCTAAAAATTCGGTTTATTTTCGAAAATTTTCCATTGTTTACTTGGTAATTATTATTTTTTTTTTGTTATTTGTAGAAATACCTAAAATTTGCATCGCAACTATTCAATGTGGATTTTTACACTTGATAGACTAAAATGAACGTATTGTTTTTTTTCTACCAAAACTGACTTTTTCCCCTAAGTTTCTACTTTCCTTGGATCAAAATTTTAGAATAATAATTGGCAGTAATAGTTTTGCTCTCTACAAGATATTCTATCAACAAGATTCCTTTTGCGTCCTAAAGAACTGAAGCAGTGACATTTCCTGCACGGGGGCGGCCTTTAACTTTTTTCAATGCTGGCTTTTTTTTATTAATCTCAAGCTATGATAAATCTTGGTCCCGTTCACAGTAATGGACATTGTCCAGATATCAGCATGCGTTGCAGTTTCCTTTTTCTTCCGATCTCAGTTAATTATATCACTTTCTTTCGGCGATCATGACTTGGTAGACTTCATGGAAGATTCCTTCAATTGTCGCACATTCAATTGGTTGTCTAGTACGCTCAGCAACTTGAATGCTCGTTAGACCACATTTGAATTTGACCTTTTATCGAAGATTAACCGTTGATAAAAAGATTGGAAACGAGCAAAACTTGAGAATTTCAAGAAATCATGGAGCAAAAATGATTATTAGACTTTGGGAAAGTCTTAAACTTATTTCACCCTCGTAAAAATTCCAATTAGAGATGGAACTCAAATTTTTCTTATTGTTAGATATATTATGTCCATTTGTAAGGATTTAAACTTAATTCGGATCGACTTGTATAGAAAAAGTTGAATCACAATCTGAAAGATGAAGAATATCCCATTTTTTAAGCTCTTCAAATACGAATATCTTGTCCTTATAAGGAATAGTGTCGATTGTTTATCTTCTAAGTCAGATTTATAAACTTATGGACGCACAAAGGATGCAACATTAATTTATTAATACTTTGGTGACAGAAATTTATTGTAATTTCTTTTTCTTTTATTGTCGATACGTATATAATGGAACCGAGCATCTATAAGGGCTTAGAATTCTTCAAATATTCTAAATCCGTTGAAACGAATGATTCATTTTATGGAATTTTTATGGTATTTCCGGACCTTTCAAAAAATTTCCAATGAACCTAATTACCAACTTTTTTTCCCCCTCTCTCTATTATTTATTAACAATTTTATACTTGAGAGAGAAAAAATTGGAATATAATAATGTAGTTTAGTAATTTTGATTACCTGTTTTAATATTCTTGACAAGTTTAGGAATATATTTATTCAGGAAACGGATGTTGAAATTAACTCAAACAGCTGTGTGAGAGAATAATATAGGTTTTTCCCCTCATATACGAAATTTTTTCTTCTACAGTTGAAAATTTCATTTCTCATCATTACATTTCATTACAATACAATATCAAATCATCATCTATATAATCATCATAATAATAATAATAAAAAGAGTGTTAAGAAATCTTACTATTGATTTCTGGTTGTTGTTCATATAATTTACTATAATTTTATTGTTTAGAAGCGACATAGTTGTATTTGATTATTTGTAGACAGGGGCGTGCTGGCCCACCGGGACACCGGGCAATTGCCCGATGGACCGCCGCTGGATCTCAAAGAACGTGGTTATCATATGACAATAATTAATAATAATTTCTGTCGTACATACTAAGAGTAAAACGGTAGCTGTAATGTTTCCTCCAAAAATATGTTCGTATATAGACAAACAATTTTGGGCTGCACTTTTGCCGAGAATCCCGGCCTGTACCACCCCACCCAGTACGCCCCTGTTTGTAGATGTAATTATAACTATTTGATTTGGTTTTTGTTTATTTTTGAATTGTGAAAATGTATGATTTTGTAGAACTGTATAGATACAAAATATTGCGTGTTCCTTATTCGAAAATTCTCTAATCAAAACAATCAAAATTCAACACTTATTAATAGGATGGAAGAGGAAAAATTTGTTCAAGGTTCTTCGGTTTTTAAGGGTGTTAATCGAAATTGGGAATCTATATTGTAATATGTATGGAATTCGTGTTGTTTGTTATAAATTTATTTCGTTCAGTATAATAATAATAAATTTTTTGTTTAATTAAAATAGTTGTTTAGGTCAAATTACAAGTCGCTACCAAGCACATAAGTATATACATATGTATATAATATTTTGTCATATGTTTTAATAGATTTGTTTATTTAAAAAATTTATATATCAAATAATTAATAATATTAATAATACTTAATATGTAAATATTGATTTTTGTTATTTTTAACAACTAGTAGCGAAAGTTTTTATCAATTTCGTAATTGTTAGAAGGTTAGAATTGAATAATAATTGTCACAACGTTTTTTTTTCGGTTAAAATGAAGTCATTCTTATTACGAAAATATATAATAATGGTAGAATATATAGGTTGGGTTGTTTTATTACAAAAAAAAAAACTAACAAAACAACAAACAAATGATCGAATATTGGTTTTTTTTTCCTTAATAAAATGCATTTCCAATGATAATTTCGTATATACCTACGTATAGATAATTGAATAAAAAATACGGTTATATAGGAACAATATCGTGGATATGAATATTGATAATGTTATTTGCTTTGTCATCGTCACTGTGCAAATTTAGAAGGAATTCCTGCAATTATTTATGATCTATTTTTGGATATTGTGCGTTTATGAACTAAACACACGAGTTTTTGCAAGTTTACTCATGAAATATAATTAGATTGTTTTGTTTTTTGTTTTTTTGATAATTTGATATGGAAAAAATTAAGTTTCTTTATGTAATAATAAAAAAATTATTTTAAATATAAGATGGTTATTCAAAATTAAGATTTAATATGCCAAACGGTAAATATATACCTATAGAAAAGTACATAAGAATTGAAATTGTTTCAAATTATGTTGGAATAATGAGATTATAAGTTCACTGCATATCATATTTATTCATAATTAAAAAAAATAAACAATACAAGTTTGCTGATTAGAAATAGCAATTTATTAAGCTCACAAATGAAAATACTATTGAAATATGAAATTTCTGTGTATTTTCTCAAATAAGTTGTTAGCGGATGTCGCCAAGAATGGATTCAAAATAAGGATTTATGATAAAATTTCGAGAAATAAGAAAGTTATGGGGCACAGATTCCAAAATAACGAACCCTACGTATCTTTGCTACCGTCAAAGATATCTTAATGTGGTTGGCACCTTTCAGTTTCTCAAAAATTGATCCTATGACCATTCAATTTGCACCATCCTGTACATTGTATTGATATTTGGTGGCCGTTATGTAAGATCTATATAAGGTTATACATGAATGAGAGTACGTCTTAATAAGCGGACCGTCGTTATGAGCAGAGTCATTATATACGGATTCTACTGTATATTGAAGAAGAAAAAACGTTAATTCAGAATCAATTATTAGCCTCTAATGCTACCGAATCCGGTCTCTTTTCTATTATAATTTTTATTCTAATTATTTAATAAGCTAATTCATTTTAGCAAATATGCTCATTTTCAGTTATTTAATGGATAATAAGAACATTTTTAAGCAATTTTAAGGTTTCTCAAAGTGATGTAGTCCGAGGACCCCACTTGAAGAATCTTTTTTTTTTTTCTGCAACGATCCCATTCCAAAACCAAACCTTAATAAGCTAGACTTATTTTTCTATAGTTTTTGGTTTGTTCATATACTGTTTAGTATTTGAATTCTATGAGATAGAAATCCAAAAGGGGAAATTGGCACCGATAGAGAAAAAAATTGATAATTTTCGTTTGATTTATTATTTTATGGTTCTCATCATTGTAGAAATGGCATTTTGAAATTTACAACTTTATACAAATACCCTTTCGAATCTTATTATTCGATACAAGGAAGTTGTCTATCAAGAAGAAAAAAAAAAGTTAAATATCCAATTTTGTACAATTTCAACAATTATTATAATACAAAACTGTATCTGAGGATGTAACTAATCAACAACAATAATAACAATAACAACAACATAACTATTATAACAAAAATAGAACTTAGATTTCTAAAAAACTGATGATAATAATAATAAGAGGGGCGGTTATTGTTGAGTTTCAGGAACCTGTTGTATAAAACACCCCGTATCTTTTCTTGGAGTGATTGAGTTCCATTGTTTGTGTCTCTTTGTCATTCGAATATAAAGTCAAATTCTTACAGGCATTAACAATTTTTCAAATTTTTTTTTTCTAATTCTTTTTCACGTTTCAATTCACTCTTTCGTGATTTTTATTGTATCTAAAACTCTATTTTCAACACAGAAAAGGAACATTGCATGTATTAGGTCCTTGACCTTCTCGTCGTTACTCATAGTATTCTGTTGTATTATCAAAAATAATATATATTTTTTTTTACAAGGAAAAATTGATTCGAATCTTAATTTATCTATAAAAAAATCACTTCATTATATTCTGATATTAATCTTGTCTTTATGTTGTTTTTTATTATATTTCCGAATGTTTCCTCAAGCATATAAATTGTAATTTGCTAGAAAAATCATTCATAAAGTTCTTTGACTTTTTTTCTCTCTTGAATCCTTTCATTAAAATTCGGTAAAACAGTAATAACTATATCTATATGGATGTTGATAGCGAAAAAACAAACTGATTTAATCATTTTGCGCAATCTACTATTATTAAAATTAAATTTTGGATGACCTTATCAAGGTAGTTTATTTTAATCTCCCATATCGAATTGTTTTTAATTGTCAAGATTCGAACCAATTCAATTATATCATTAAAAAAAAAAACAACTGAATTATTTCATTGAAGAGACTAATATAAGTATCTAGTAAAATAGAAATGAAAGGTTTTTTTTTGTGTTTTTGTTTCAATTTATGTCTCCAATTACGAATTACACAGATATACGACTAGTGAGGGTGGTTATATCCAAAAATTATACAAAAAAATTGTGGCAACGTTGGGATTTTGTTCTACAATTAGTATAAAACCGCCTATAGAAAGAAGGTGTTCTATTCTAGTTTGTTATGAAGTTATGACCTGTTATTGATAGGTGGCGCCGGTTGCACAGGTGTTTTTAATAATAACACACTTGTACGATTTTGTTTGTTTTATTTTTAAATATTTTATTCATTCATTTATTCATTGATTATATAATTGGCAATTTAAAATATTATTCTTATTTCGTATATAATTTAAAAGGTCATTTTTTGTTTCTATATTGATAATAATGATTTTATTTGATAAATTGATGGAAGTATTTTTTTTTTTTGTGAGAGGTGAAATCATTTGTATCATTTTTATAAAATCGGTGATGATCGAATCAAATAACATCAATTGTTTAATTTTGATAAATTTTTGAATCATCAATGATAAAAAGTAAACATTCCATTAATTGATAGAGTTTGAAATTTATGTGTATTTAAATTAATTGATATCTTGGTATAAAAATATATTTTTTTCTATTTTGCATCTATAATAGCGTTGTTAAAGTGACAAAAGTGGTGCTTTAATTAGATATTAAAGCCCCCTGTAACTTCAATAACCGAAAAATGTAAATACTAGTCAAATTTGTCACATGATTTTTAGTTTTTTTTTGGTGGCGCTAGTTGTTTAGTTGCCTGAATTACAGTCAAGTAAAATCTCCCTGGATTTTTTTTAATAATATGATTTCGAAACTGCGAGCGGTGTCCCGACACTGGCCGTCATAAGATAACATCAAATAGAATTTTTTTATATATGTATATAAAAAAGTGATATAATTTTTACTTTTGAGTTTGACATAATAACAAAAGCACCATATCAGAGCGCCACGATGAAACTTTGTACCATCTAAAAGAAGTTTGAGGACCGCCTCTGTCGACATATACCCTGTTATCATTTACCCTCTTATTTTGCCAAAATATACAATATATAATGATAATAATTATTATGCATTACAATTATCTCAACATCAGTTTATCGTCAATACAACACCAGTCGTAATTAATTACAATATAATAATTTGACATCTTACCTTTATACTTTCAAATTACTTGAATTAATTTCTGAATAATAATTGATGTAATATTATAATCACTGCACTATATATCACTATTGTAGTGATCAATGATTGGATATCGTGCCGATTAAATGAACGCCCCTTTATTTATAGTTTTCCAATTTAGGACCATTCTACAAAATACACACGATAAAAATTTCCAAATGAGGATAAAAAAATTGTAACAAAATCCGTTACAATTTACTGTTAAGGTAATTTGTAATTTATAGTGTTTCATCTTTAAATCTTGATAATAAACCTGTATTTATTGCAATAAATTGCAGTTGAAAAGTAATTTGTTTCTTCCAAACCAAAAAGGGAACAAATCATACAAATTTTGGTGTAGTGTATATTTGGTTGCATACACGTCTGCGCTATTATTTTCGATATTGTAACAATTTTGTCAAAAATATATATTATCTGATAAAATTTGATTAGAGAAAAAATAAAATAATTTATTACATTAAAAATAGTTTTCCTTGTACTATATTTTTATATATTGATAAGAAATACACCGTTTATTTTATAACAGTTTCACAAGTAGTACAACCTTGATTTTTGTTGGGGAAAAAGAAACAACCTGATAAACTATTCAAATTATGTGATAAGAATTTGTTTAAATATTAATTCGTTGTGGTATTTCTACGGTCAATTGGTCTCTTTCAATTCAAATAATTCTATCGATTATTAAGAAATACGGATCTAGTTTCAATAAAAAATAATCTATATAAACTTTATTTATACAAAATAAAGTTTTAAGTTAGAATAGAGAGAAAATGACTTGCTGAGTAAAGTTACATAAGTTGGAAAAAATAACGCATGCGCTTAATATTGGACAGGTGAATAGTTTGTCTTCAACTGTATAGAGGAGAGCATGTTAACTATTAAATATCTAACTACGTGGGCACCTAGAAATCTACATTTTCTCAATTTTATATTATAAATACATGATTTTATTTAATTTAAAAAAATAAAAATAAACAACGATAATCCGTCCCATATGGTGTATTTAATTTAAAAAAAAAAGTGTCATGGTTTGTGAACAAATTGTTAATTGTGTGTATATGTGCACGGATCAAGTGTACCGTAGTTTTATAATAATTTATTCTATAATGGAAAAAATTGCATGGAATGCGGTCCTGGTTTGTTTCTTCCTATATAAATAATAATAATAATAATAGAGAAAAGTATTTGCTTTCATTATTATTATTATTTTCGTAATAATTATTGACAATTATTTTATTATTAATAATAATTTATATTAATATAGCGATTATTTCTTATCTTTGCTATTATAATCGAGAAAAAAAGCATACTTTTCAATTTTGAAATAGATTAAAAGCTAAAGGTATGCAAACGAGCAAACGAGCCGGTAGACCTTGAACGTTGATGATTTTTTCTCTTCATCATCATCATCATCATCTTTTATTGTAAAATGAGCCTCAGGTGTAAATCGTACTTTTATATATTTACAACTATCCGAAGGAAAGAGGAGGAAAAACGGAAAATTATTTAATAATAAAATTTAATTTCTGGAAAATTCACTACAATAACAATATAAAGAAAATTTATGTTATTGTTGTTGTTTGTATTGTTATGATAAAAATGCTCTTATCTTTATTTGTACTTAATTCTATCGATAACAGTTGTGATAAGTTTTCTTATCAATTTGCTTTGACAAATTTCCCTGGTTTTCATTGAGCGTATTGAGAAAAGCTGTATATGCTTTATACATCACCATTGGGTTACTTGAGCTTTTATACAGTGTGCTTCATTTTACATGAGTACTAATAAATAGATGGTTTATTAATCAAACAATTAGGCTGAAATGTTTACCAGTGATAGAGACCACTGTGGTCCAATATTTGGTTTTGGTTAGAATAAAGTTTTTCTTGGAAGTCTAAATTTGGTCGATTATGGTTAAGATATAGAATATAGAGTGATATTGAGGGTAAAGTCATATCAGCAATTGAGAAAGAGCAGAAAAAGTTGTTGCTAATTACTTGATGATTACAGATACGAAGGTTTGTTGAATCAAATTTTTTTTTGCTTTATCTTCATCGCTGACACGACTTTACTCTTGACATCACTCTCTCTATTTTGATGATAATCGATCAAGTTTGGACTTCCACGAACGAATTCCTCTTGGCTTCAGTGATCTCTACCATTGGCAACAATTCTAGACTAATTGCTTTTTTTATAAACTATTTATTTGGGTGTCATCATGTAAGTGAAACACACTGTATATGTACTTGCTCAAAATTCGACAAAGAGACCAAATTCTTTGTTCTTTTTCTAATTTACTGAATAATTAATTCAATATTCGCTAAAACGATCATATGTTTTCTAAATAAGGAATTAAATTTTAACGAGCTTGTCTAGACATTTTGTTCAATTGATTAGATTTTAATAAACTGGACACATAATTTTCTTTTATTATTATTATAATTTCCATACATGTGAAAGTTGATAATTTGAATAAACGTTAAATTGCATAATATTTTGAAAAATTATTAGATTTTAATCCAAAGTAGACAAAAAAAAAAGAAGGTAGAATTCGCCCACATTCTATGAAAATTCTTGTATTTGATTTATTATATAATAATAAATTTTCCAAAATATAAAATTGAATTCTGTCTAGTGTTATAGAAGGATGATGGTATGTTCTATTTACATTTACATAAACTTGGCGCAGATTATATAGAAAGAGAATAGATATAGAGAGGAGTCGACGACATTTTATCTAAATAAAAACCGTATGAAAATAATTTATAAAAGAGGGAAGTCATACAATATCATATACATCACGTCTATATTTGTAGTTATTATTATTATTATTATCATTATTAATAAATAATAAAAGAAGCAAGTTCCTTGATCTTAATAATATTTATTATTGCATAATTTCTAAGCAGTCTTATTATTATTATTATAGGGTTTGTTAACTATTTATTGTTTTATTTCTAAATAGTGAAACTTTGTCTTTAATTAGCAACGATTTTCCATTTATTATAATTGAATAGATTTTCTGACCTACACAAATAAAAGACAAAAGTATAATCATTCAATCAAAACTACACACCCAACAAAATTAGAAATAATTACGAAAAATCTTCAATTTTTCCGTTTAGTTTCATTTATGTAAGTAACTCTCCAACAATAATGTGGAATTCGGAAATTGTTATTCCAAGAGTTCGATTTAGAAGAAGATCCAACAAAAATTGTTGTAAGTCCGTTATATTTCGATTTTTTTTTTCCTTCCAAAATATAGATGAGAGAATGTCGTTATTGTTGTGTAAATATTTGAATACTAATTGTCACATTTTTGGTAACGAAATCAATATAAATAAATAAATAATAATAATTATAGTAAATAGATTTTTGGAAAATTCTTCCCTTTATGGTAATTAAATTTTATTATTAATCGAAATAATTGGAAATTTTCCTTGGAAATAATGTTTTAATCGTCGTCTAAATTGCAAAGCTTCTGTAGGTGTTAGAACGGGTTTTTGTTCTTCAATGATATAAGTAAAAGTTTACATAGATATCGTCATTTTTACGATTCTTAAAATTGGAAATTAGCATTCTATTCTAATATCGATTACCACTTATATTTTATTAAGTAAACTTTTCTTTTATGGATGTTGTTTTTTTTCAAATACTCATATACTGATAGTTTTGTTAATCTATAATTTACAAAATGATGTCAGTTTCTTAGAATTAATTGCAAAATTCTTTAATAATTAAGTTTAAAAATGTGACATTATTTCCGCACGTTTCTCTTGCTCATCCAATCTTGGTCTGTTGATATCATTTGTGGCTAGTTTGTCTCATACCACAGAAATGATGAAATCAAACACTTCAATGATTTCATAGAAAAAAATTATATTATACATACATACTTACATACAGGATGGTCCACCAGAGGCTTTCCTGGTCTTGCAACTCTAGCTCTAGTGCGTGCAAAAAAAAACGGACTCGACGATCTAATTTATTGTTAGAGAAAATCAGGAAAGCCTCTGGTGCACCAGCCTGTATATATTTAATTTTTTTTTCTTATTAAATTAAGAAGTCTTAAAATAGAAAGAATTTTATTAATTCCTAATAATTATGCATTTATTTCTATAGTGGTTGTATGATAGCAAAACGTAGATATGTGGGTTAGAAATTAGAATTTATAAATTGACGATCTACCTACCTGATTTTCTATAATAAATAAATTAAAAAAAAACGTTCTCACCATTTAGGGGAATACCATAAAATACGTCACTATTACTTTAGGTGGAAAATTCTAAAAAAAAAAATTACTATAAAAAATCATGTATAACACGTCGAGACGAAATCAAATGTTGTAATAAATAAAAGAAAACAATTATTTCGACATGGTTATGTAGAAGAAAAAAAACTACAATGTATTTATTATAAGTATATAAGAATAAAACAGCTAAATAAATAAACTGGAAGATT
Source organism: Zonitis immaculata (assembly GCA_037414775.1). NCBI lineage: Eukaryota > Metazoa > Arthropoda > Insecta > Coleoptera > Meloidae > Zonitis > Zonitis immaculata. The sequence continues at coordinate 26,493 of JAZBGX010000345.1, forward strand.
TGTAATCAATGATGCGTTACATTGATGTAATATTATAATCATTAATTTTTCTAGTTTTTTTTTCCATCTAAATGTCTTGTCTATATATTTCCTTTCATTGTTATTATTTCTATATTTAGAAATTTCTCCCATATATTTCAATAGAAACCTTGCAATTTTTCAATTCAAATACAGAAATGTATTTCTTTTTTTCTATCTATAATTGAAATACAATTGAAGGCTTTTCCTTCTTATAAAATGCAACTATACAGGGCGGTAATTGGTGGAAAACAACGTTTATTAGATAAAATATAATTATTTTTCAAGGAAGTCTCCTGATAAGAAATCAATACACTTGGTCCATCTCTTTTCTAAAGCATGAATTCCGTTTGAAAAATGACTCCCAAAATGCTTACAACAGCTATCGCCTTGCCCATAAACTATTCCTCATGCCGATGACGAGAACACAGTCTCTGGTAGCTAGATTTGGTGAAAAAGATGGATTTTCAAGGAATTCGAAACCGACTTATTGTGTGCAGAGGCGTTGTCCTGGTGAAATAGCACTCCAGTTCGCAGTTTGCCTAGTCTTTTGCCTTGATGGTTTCCTGTAATTTTCCAATTTAGTCCGCGCAGTAAGAGCCTATAATTTATTGTACAGAGTTTGCGGAATTTAACTTTGTCGGTGCATACTAGTGAGCAATTACTCCAAGTAATTGATTGTTGTTTAGTCTCAGGATCGAAATGATGGATCCAAGTTTCGTCCATTGTCGCAAATCAAGTCAAAAATCAGAGCAATGTCGACTCGTTTTTTCTTTTGTTCGTCGGTCAATATCCTAGGTAACAACTGGGACACGATGACTTCAGCTAATTATTCTTCGCTATGCTCGACTTCTGTAAATGCTCTGTCCATTTCAATTTTCTTACTGTGGAATACGGAGGGATACCGTTTCAGAATTGTTCCACCAAGTCAATGCTAGACATTTTTCTCACAATCAGGCAGAAGTATTTAATGTAAACTCTCTGATTGTTCTGATACAAACAAATGTACTTCAAAAATATAACCGTGTATTTATCCGATTATTAACTCGTAAAACTAGTGAGAAGTTTACTTTTGGATTAGCCCTTGTATACATATATATGTACACATATCTAATTTCGATTTTAATAAGCCGATATAATTGAATTAAATATTGTTAATTTAAAGACAATAAAAAATTTTTTTTGTCTAATTCAATCAGATTCATTAGTAGGTCAAATTGATTACAAAATTTATAGTATATGGAATCATCCACCTACTTTATTGGTAATATTTAGGTTTTTTAAAAAAAAATTTTTTTTTTCAATTTCTTGAAATATCAACAGAAAGTGAAATACAATTTAAAACGCCCACTAAAATTGTATCAATTGGAAATTATTATTATTATTATTATTATTAGAGCAAGTATTTCTAGATTTTAACCATAAAAGTGGGTTAATTTGTTAATTTTTTAGTTTGGAAAAAAATATTTAAAATCTTTATTTATTTTTATTTTTATAAATATTAATAAAAATTATGACACATCGAATGTTGATAAGCGATAAATTTTTCGATTAAATCATAGTGCGAATTTTTCTATTCACTAAATTTGGTATACGTTGTGTGTTACGTTTTTGTTTTTTTTTTTTTCAAATTAAGCTACCTACACAATATCTATGTAGATATATTTTCTACCTACTTAATTTCAATAAAATGCCCCATATGCGGTCAACACCAACAACAAAACAACAAATGATTTAGCGCATGTAGGATCTGATCAACAACTATATAGAAAGATATTGTCAGTTTTCAGTTGTCTTCGGATAGTTGAACGCGTTCGCGTATTTCACTATTTAATTTCTCTCTTCTTTTTTTTTTGTGAATAGAGTGCCATATTGTAAGTGTTATTATTATTAGTATTACTATGATTTAATAATTCACTTTTACTTTCATTTTAGGGATAGTCGTTATTGAATAATATTATTATTAATCGCTATATTAATATAAATCGAATTATTATTATTATTATTATAACGGTCAAAATTTCCACAGTGCCCTTATTACAACAAATAGTGAATCCATCTATCAGCAACAACGATTCAACGAATTTAACGAACAATAAACGAAAACGAAACATTCCTAAAGAGGCTGATTTTTTTTTATTTATTAATTTTTTTTTTCGGCTAAAATCCGGCGAAACCACTAACGATTCTCAATTTAATTTTTACATAAAACCGTCCGAATTGTGAATTTTTTCTGTTTGTTTTTGTTTTAAATTGGTGAAACTTTCGAGTGTATATGTGTGTTATGAAATTTTTGTGAATTACAACAAATAAAAAATGTCGACACAAGCCTATTATAAAGATAGGTTAGGATTTGATCCTAGAGAAGCTATTTATGATGGTCCACCACAAGAGAAATATCGACGTACTGCTGCTGCTGATAAACCGCAAGGATATGAGGAGAATTTAACGAAATTTAAAGGTACTATATGGGAATTATTTATACAAGCTACTACAGGTACGGTGGAGGGTTTCTTTAATTTTCTATCGCATGGAGTTTGGAGTTTTTTTGTTTTCAAATGTTATCCTAACATTAATTTGGTTTGTATTAAAAAAAAAAAAGAAATTATCTAAAGCTATTTGAAATGTTTTTATTTATTTTACGACCGGAACAAACGATTAATAATAAATCGGTTCAATTGATCGATCGATTATTTGTCCCGATAAGACTTATTTGAGTTGTTGTGGAATTGCATTATTAATTATAACAATATTACTAAAATAATAAACTTGTTTATTAATAATAATTTTAATGACAACAATTATTAATTCAAAAAACTTCCATTTTGTTATTTATTGATTTGATGTTAACAATAATATCATATTACTTGTCCCAATTATTATTATTTTTTTCTAGTTTTAATATGACCCTCGAAAATTTCTAAATTTAATCTTGGTATGCATATAGTAAGTAGGTCTAAATGTAAAAAAAGAAACATCTAGAATAATTGTGAATGTATAGAATTTTTGATGCAATCCCTGATGGAGAAGTTGAATTTTACTATAGTGGTTGAGAAGTGACTAATTAATGCATACTTTTAATTTTTTTTTCAATATAGCACATTGCATCATAATGAACTCCATTATAGTACAGTGCATAATAATGAAAACCATTATAACATCATAGGTCATAAAAATAATAGGGATTAAAAAAAAACAAATAATGTTACTATACAGTAATATAATGATAACAGTATATTAAAAATGAAATTTTTGGAAGAGGGACTGCATAAAATCGTGTGGAGTGACAAATCTGGTATGGACGCTCCCCAAAATTTGTCTTAGGCTTCTTTGTGTCACTAATGAGCTTGGGTGTACTTGGTGCCTTTGCTTTGTAAGGATTTTAACGTGCACATTCGTACATCTGTGACACTTGGAAGCCTAGCGACTCATTCTGCTGGACTATACCCATACCATAATTTGTCACTTCTCAATTTTATATCATAAATAGCTAGTATGAATCATTAATTTTTGTTTCGTAATGTAATTATCCTGATATTATCTCAAGTCAATCATAGCTTCTATATTTTTTTTTGGAAAATATCTCGCTTGTCACAAATGTGAGAAATTTCTATAAATTCGGCAATAAGGCTGTTTTTTTTGCCAATGGCGCAATTACAGACCTCTAAAAAGTTCGTTATATTCTCGAAACAACTATAAATTAAGGCTAAATGATGATCTTCTTTCTATATATATATTTTTTTTTATCTTACATATTTATTTTATATGTATAATGGATGGATTGTTTCAATAATAGAACTTTCTAACTTCACGAACAATATAATATATTTTTCCTTTAATATAATCCGTTGTTCCCCCTGAGGATGGATGTTGATTGTTGTTGTTGTTGGATAATGAAAATTTTATGTTAAAATAATCATTAGATAGCTATCTCCAAGTAAGGACAATAATAACAACAACAACAACAGTAAACCACAAATAATCAATTAATTGGACAGAATAAACAACTCGATTTAAGTAAATTAAAAAAAAAAAAAAATTGAATTATGAATCCAATAAAGTGCTTGTTGTTTGTTTGTTCTCTCCAGATCAATCTAATTAAATTCATACATGAAAAGTGGAAAAATAAGGTTGATCAAATCAATTGAAGTAGAAATTTTGGGTCAAATTAATAATCTTTAATCTGTATATTTTTCGTAAGGTAAATTAAATTAATTAATAACCATATTAATTACAGTAACACCTAATATGTAAAATATCTCAATAATAAATAAATAGTTATTGAAAATCAATATAGTCCTCTCTCTTTTCACTTGATAACATTAATTGAGTTGATTATGTAATCGTTAATAATTTGATAAATATTTAAATTAAATCAAATATTAATAACAATAATAATTTTCCTATTATTAAAATCAATTATTGATTTATTTACTCGGTATATACATATAAATAATTATTTTGTGAGATTATAATATAAAATGCCGACACATATATTTTCAACAAATCATTCAAATAATAATTTACTGGATAATTATTTTGATTGATAATAATCTAATTAGCCGTTTCACTGTATTTATAGAATTTTGCATGTCTATTAATAATAGTTGTTTGTAATTTATATGTAAAAAAAAAAATAGATATTCGCTTATAACTACTATGTAATTATTAAATAATAAATAAACATTAATTTCGGGCTATTTCAACTCAGGTGGTTATAGTATAGAGATATATTATTATAGCTATAGCACTACCCAGCTTCCATATTTGTTGAGTCAATATGTACGTTACTACTATACGTAGTACTATTATTATTGATTATTAATGGATAATTTCATTTTCTCCTATTAAGTTTTCTGTAATATTTAATTCTATTCTATATGTCAATATTAGTATAATTAACTATGATGGAAAGATTTTTCTAAATATACAACGGGTGATCGAAAAGTGATGATAATCGATATAAAACACACCCACACATTTGATCAATCTCTTTATTAAAGTATGAATTACTTTTTGAATAAATATCTTCATTTTGAGTCTCCCAAAATGTTTCTACAGCGGCTATCAACCTCGCTATAAATTAAGATATTTAAAAGTCATAAGGAGCTAGATCTAAAAAAGTAGCAGTCATCGCAATTTCGGCTCTGTGTGTGGGTATCTTGGTGGAACAGCACTCCAGTTTGCCTCGTCTTTTTTCCTTGATGTTTACCCACAATCTTATTTAGTTAGTGTAGTAGGAGCCTTTGATAGTGACACTGTATCCCAGGTAATGCACCATAACTAATTCCTCAGAAACCCATAAAAGGACGTCTCACTTTTTTCTGTGTAGAACCTGCGATTTTCATTCTCTTCGTTGTCGCTATAGGGACGATCGTTTCCAAGTCATCATTGATTTTTTAGTCTCAGTGATGGATCTTGATTGTCAAAAATTTCTCCGGATTAAGATTTGTCGACTAGCTTCTTTTCAACTCTGCCGTATGAGATCTCTGTAACCTTAGCTGAATATCTAGTGATCTCTTTCCAGTCAGCTAAAGCTAAATCCTCGACTTTTTTTTCCACATTTTCAGCAGTATGGGGCGTGTAATGTCCTTCACAATGCTCGTTTTCTGTGTATCTATCTAGTTCGAAAATATGACGGTGTATTTATACGATTGTTTTACCAGTAACTAGTGAAGGCTTAAGCTCACTATACCCAATATTTTTAGATTTTTGTGGCCACTAGAAATATCCGATTATCATTACTTTTGGATCAGTCCTCGTATATATAATAGAATCTAATGATTATTAATTTCTATTATTGAACATTGGGGTTAAATCGAAACAGATTTTGCCCTAAACTAATACAGATTGTACAGTAGTTGTATTGAAATTTGTCGTGTTTTTTTTCTTCTTTCATTAATATGATTGGAGACGGCGATATTATACAGTCTGGGCGCTTATCTTGATTCATTTCGAACTAAATTAACATGCAACTAATTTTTTCCCCCATGATTATCATTATTATTATTTTGTTACAGATGAAAGAGATGCAGTGCAAAAGAAAACATTCACGAAATGGGTCAATAAACATCTGAAAAAGGTAAGATCATTCATTATTAATATAGTGACAAGTACATAAGTCATGATGGTACTTTATTAATAAATTTCATTTAATTTTTGTTTGTTTGTTTGTTGTTGTTGCCACCATATAAGTATTTACATTTATTATTACACCATAATTATTTCTATTGTATTATTAAGCTATTTATTGATCATAAATTTTATTTGGGAAAGTTTCAAATTGATGATAATAATGATGATGAAAAAATAATACGGATGTTTATTTTTAATTTTTTTTTGTGTACTTTTCCATAAGAAAACTATGATTTTTCTTTCAAGAATTTTGGCAATAATCTATTTAAATAAAACAACACCCACATTTTTGTGGTTATCTTTACAAATCCGTTATTATTATTATTATTATGACAGCATATGGCTTTAAGTGTTTGTTAGATTATGTTTGGTTTTATTGATTCTTTTTTTTTTTCTTCTTGGTGATTTGCTACATTTTTGTATTGTTTTTATAATGAGGCGCCAACAATTATTGTGCATTGGCTTGTATCCAAAAAAAAAAAATATATATGTACAATCAACTTGAGTTTATAAGAGGAATCAAACAGGGCCAGCTCCAAGTTAATGGGATATCAGTTTTCCTTTATTATTTTTTAGCTTGGAATTGAAGGAACAACTCGATAGTTTAATGTGTGTATTTGGAATTTCAATCATCTAGATGCAAGGTTTCGTTCGTATTTTTGCTTTCTTGGAAAAATTTCGGGGAGTAATTTTTTTCGGAATAGTCATTGAGTGATAAAGTTATATTCTAACAATAAGTATTGGATTTGTCAAAGTTTTTGGATGTTCTTCTATCTGGAAAAGCCAGTTAATTTGAAATGTTTTCATTCAATTTTCCAATTGTTCTGAAGAAAGTATATCAGAATTTAAAAGAAAAAAATCCGCCTCCAAACTCACTCAATTCAAAATAATTGAATTAAACTCAGGTTGGTTATCTCATGGAAAATTCTCTTGTTTTTTTCTTATACAGTAGTCAGTCGTTTTCCTCGTCTATAACTCGTGTTTTTGAGATTTCGAATCGTTGACATTCATTAGACTTCTTCTGTATAGTAGTTCTGCGGAAAATATGGAAAACTCTCGTTTTAGTTTGGAAAATTTCCCGATTTTTAGTTTAAAAAATGCATTGGTGAATATCAATTATTGTGGAGATTGACTAATTTTTGTAATAGAAATAATTCAAAAAAGTAACATTTTGGCAATTGTTGATATTTTCTAATGGATTTTGAAGATTATAAATGAGAAAATTTCCAAATAGAAAAGATATTTTCATAATTCTGATTGCATGGGCCACTCAAACGAGCTATATAATTGTTGGAAATTGGAAGAACTTCTCCAAATATCTATAGAGAAATCGAAAATCATAGAGGTCAGAACACTTTGTAATCTAGAAAATCGATCAAATTTTCAATCTACAGTTGTGTAATTAACTAGTAGCTTCAAATTTCTGAAAATCTGAACCTAAAAATTTTTATGTAACAGTAGATTCAAGTATAAATGATCTCTCTTCGAAATATTGAATTCCTTGAATTGAATCTTTCAGTCTTTTCGCAATATAATCGTTTATTGTTGTGCTGCATTTTTTAATTACTGGGTAAGGCAATTATATAGGCCGGTCCTGGATTACAGTCACATTTTATTTGTATATAACTATAGAAAACAATTGCAACAATTTTCTTATTATTATTATTATTATTGTCATTGTTTTAATGCAATTGAAATAATTAATCGAAATGCTCAGCATGTGAATCTTTTTTTCGTTTTCACATGATGTTTTATGTGTTTGTATCGCGTTTTTCTTCTTGCTTTATTTAATAAGATCATTATCGTTAATATTATTATCACA